>CAAE01014992.1:1022289-1049474 GCA_000180735.1 Tetraodon nigroviridis | reverse complement strand
CACGTCCACGTTTGTTCGGGCTCCATCACATTTTCCTTCGCTTGGGCGCAGCAACGGCGCGCCGACTTCTGCGCACACTTGTATAACCGTTTAGATAACAACGGCCCGTCTCGCTGAGCCGCTGTTAACCAACCATCCACACGGGCTCATTCACCGGCTGCTGCCTCCTACTGATTTGTTCTCCAGTCTTAAACGCTGGACGTGGCCGTGGTTTCCACGTGAAAGCGCTGTCAACCTTATGTAAAAGGATGGACAAGGTCGGCGACCAATCACAGCACCGAGCGGCAGTGTCGTCACCGGCCTCCCCGAGGGGAAATTTGTCTATTGGTTAGAATAAAGCAAGGGACAGATCTTTAGGCCAATAGACGAAGAACAGGAGGGCGGAGCTAGAGGAAGAGTTTGGAATGAGGTCACGGGCAGAGCCGGAGACGCGGCGCAGGGAGCCGGTGTTTGACAACCTGGACGCAGGAGGAAGGCGTGTGTCAGTCTCGGGTCTGGCAGTTTGGACTCAGCCGTGCAAAACACTCAGAGGCGAGACTTTATTTCACATTTGGACCGGCAGACGACAGACGTTTTACCAGGTTGGTGGAGTTTCACTTTCTGTGCGCTCTTGACGCGTGCGCAAAATGCGTATAGACGCTTCTTCCTGGAGGTCTGTGGGTAATGCGTGAAATATGTCGTCCATAGAAGGTTAAACTTGCATAACTGTATGAATGCAAGGGTCAGCCCGGTTAGTAGGGTACAGAAGGTCACCGGTCCTGCCTACAGGACGGGAGCGGACGAGTAATACGGGAGGTGAAAGGGAACCTTTTCGGTAGGAGAACCTTTCCTCTTTCTAAGTCCGCTTCAGAGAAGTTCTTCTTATATAATGAGAGCGTTTTTCTTAGTCAAAACTGCGCGTGGAGTGAAAGTGCGGGGATGACGCGCATAGCTGCGGTGGGATGTCCGCGGCGCTCCTGGACCGTGGAGCCAGAGTCACATGAAAAGTCCAACAGGACCCTTACATAAAGAGTCCGCTGCAGCAGCACATGGCTCAAGTTAGGACGCGGCGGCGAGTTTTCCAGAGGGGATGTCTCCAAAGACACGCACGCCCAACCAGCAGGCACCAGACCGCGTTTGAACACCAGAGATGCGTCAGCGATGACGCAAAACTGCAACTTAACTTGAACAACTGTTGATTGAATAACTCCGAAACATGTTAGATAGTGATCTATGATGTGATCTCCACTATGACTTTGTTTGACTTTTGTGAGCAAACAATTAAAAACAATAGTGTCAAACAGACGTAACAGTCAGTTTCTGAAAAACGCAAATGGAAGCACCTTTATCTTCTGTCTTCACTGGAACAGTGATGATTATCTTGGCCCTGGTGCATTTCCAACAGCAGAAAGCTTGAAAGATGGCTCTGAAAGATGCTACTGGAGGTCAGGAAACATCTTTCATCGCGGTTTTTTGGATTCCGTCCTTGGCAAACCTTTAAATAAAGAAAGAAGACTTATTAACACTGGGAAGGAGTTCCAGCAGATTTTTTGCTGGTCGTCTGTTTGTGCTGAACATCAGCAGCAGAGAGTCTCTGTGGAGCCTGAAAGCATTTGTTGATCCAAACACTTGAATGTCGTCATGGCTGCAGAAAGTGTGCCATTAAAACAGGCGGCATTTGTTTGAATAATTGCCACAAACTTGTGATGAGAAAACTAAATTGCGGCGGATCATCTCCAGGATCAAAGTGCAGCTTCAGCTCTGGGCTGCGCCGAAGCTCCGCGCGAGGATGACGTGGTCATCAGCTGTGGCATCAGCAGCTCAGTGTTTAAAGTGGGACTTTCATCTAATCTCTGCTGCCGCTTCAGGGGCTTTTTTAACTGGTTAGCTTTGCTCAGGTTGCTTATCAAACGCAAACAATATTAAGGTTTGAGGGAAAGCAGCCAGTATCGGAGGCTTAAAGGGCTGTTTCTGCATCACTGGTCCAGGGTGCAGCGTCATGTTACAACAGGTGAAGAGCGTGTTCCATCCTGGGATGGGCCGAGATGGGCTTTTGATTGCATTAAGTGAGCTGATGGGTCAGAGAGGAGCTCTCATTTTACTTCATTTTGCTCATGACCCTGGCTACACGAATGTTGCCCAGAGGAGCTTTGGCAATTCAGAATGAGTGTGTTGGAGGCTGATGGTTTCAGGCTTATTAGCTGGTACATGGTCCACAGGATGGATTTCTCCTGCAAGTAAAGTCGTTAATCCATGAAGACTGATTATTTTTCTAAAATAATTCTGCAAGGATTCTGCTACTATGAACATGTGTGGTTAAAGTGTGTATGTGCGTGTGTGTGTGCGTCACTGTGACTCTGCAGTAGAGGGTAAAGTCCAGCATTGGGAATCTCTTCTGATAACGAGGGTATTTGATCAGTTCCCTGACACGCAGATGGCGCCCTGTGAGGTCGTGCACATGCGAGGGTGAATGAATGAACGCAGATCTGAATGGAGCTGAGCGCGCGCGTGGAGCGGCTGGTTTCCCTCCGTGACACATCCGCTCCACAGAAGAATGCAGGTGACCTCGGGGCAGGGGTGGGTGGAGCACAGAGTGACGTCAGAGGAAAACTGAATTCTTGTTTTTTTTGGGGTTGCAGGTTGGATGAAAAGGCCCAGTGTTACGCTGTCACGCTACCATTAGGGGCTGACGCACGTCTGCCATTAGTCATCCAAATGAGGTGGATTTGCGTGTCAGCACATGTTCCCTCAGATGTTCAGACCGAAAAGCTCCTGGTTATACCATCCTAAGACTTTTATCCATACAAGTTCCATTAAAATGCTCGGCTCTCTACCTCTTATCGTTCGTACGTCCCAGATTTCCATGCCACCGCACCCCGAAGATGAAATCTTTCCGAGGAAATATCGGCTCGCGTCTCAGTGGTTTTGACCGGCGACCGTTTAAGCCTGTCATTCTTTTGAAATGATGGGATTTTTACGACATCCTGCGGACTCGGGTTTGGCAGAGCGCAGTGTAAAAAGCAGTCATCGCTAAAAAGGAGGCAGACAACTTGCTGTGCTGAACTTAACACGTCCTCACGATTCCCAGGGTGGACGTTTCTTTGAAAAGGTTGGGGGGCTCAGACCAAATGTTCTTAAAGGCCAGAGTGTCTGCACCAGGGAGCATTTACACTCCACATCAGAGAAGCACCAGCGGGGGTTCTTCAGAGGTCAGAGGTCAAGCCCTGCAGCCATGCAGACACTGGCCTTTAAGGAACAGCTGGTCTGCACAAACTGCCCTCCTCAAAATGGCATCTTTTGGAGTGACAATTGATTTATGGCTATAAAAAATCTGGATACTGTGTGTGTGTGTGTGTGTCTGTCTCTGTTTGGGTATATGAGCCACACAGCCACATCGACCCTCGGTACTCTCTTTTTCCCCACAGATCAGTCTGCCTCCCAGGGACAATGGGTTAACTGTGTCATTTCATCCCAACATCTAACCTGGAACAAGCAAGGCAGCACTTCTCCTCATGTCAGAAGATTCAGACTCCAAGCAGTATCTCTTCACCGTCCGGGAAGATGAAGGGGAAGCCTCAGGGTGCAGGGCGCCGGCCCCGTGCAGCTCCCTGCCTCGGGGGGCCTCCGGGTGCAGCTCCATGGCGCAGCTGCACCGGATGGGCGGCTTCAGCCAAGGCGGGCCCGACTTAGGCCTCCAGTCGGAGGGCAGCGACAGCAGCGGGCAGGATCCCCCAGCATCGCCCCACAACCACCGCAAGAGCGCCCGCTCCCGGTCGCTCGCAGAGGAGGACGTGGAGATGAAGAGCAGCGGATCCAGTGGCAGCGGGACCGAATCCCACGGCAACGACAGTCATGGTCACGAGTCCGTCGGCAGCTCCAACGGCAACAGCAAAGACTCGGCACTGCTGGAATCTTCTGGAAGCAACAAGAGGTAGGCGAAGGTTATTGGATGACAATGGTGACGCTTGGTTCATTTTTAAACGAGTGTAAGTGACAACCGAGTTGCGTCATTATTCGTTTGCAGGTCAGGGTTAGCGTTAGAGTTATGGGGTCACCAGCGTTCACCTACTTTTGTGTACATTTGTGCTGGTTTGGCCACAAAATCTAAAGCAAGTTCAAGCACCCAGTCCATGTTTTTTTTTTTTTTTTAAAAACTTGACCCCAAAAAAATCCCTTGGAGTTAAAAAAAAGCTTTTAAGAGCACCCTGCAAAGCCAAACGAGAATAAGCTATTAAGCTACGCACGTGTGTGTTCAAAATATAATAAATAGTTAAGTAACGGTAAATATGATGGGTTTTTAAGTTTAAGTGCAGCCGTAACCTCTGAAGGTACAATCTGCATGTTCCGCCTGTGGCTGGAGCCTGTTGACCCCTCCAGCGGGTATTTCTGCCTCTGGCCTGGAGAGCAGTGACCCTGATTGGGAATAAGCAGAAGTTCAGAGAAGATGGATGGATGAGTGGGTGGATGGGTTTAGAGCAATGCCATTTCCTTTTTTTTTTTTTTTTAATATAAAATTAGGGTGCCCTGGTTGATAAATGTCCAGAATACAAAGTTCATCAATGATGGTCCTTTTATTGCCAGCGTGCTTCACACGTGCATGGAAATGCCTTTCATTTTACATTTCCATTTTGTTAATGGCTGCTTGCTCTAAAAGTACAAAGTCAAAAGTAGCGTTTGCTTCGGTCCAAGTTTAAACACACTCGGCTAGACGGGTAAAAAAAAGGGAAACGATTGTTCCCAGCAGGAAGGTTGCACTGATGTCATCCTCTCTCTGCCTCACGGGATGGGTCAGACTTTCCTACTGCTGGTTGTTACCGTAGCAACACCGTGTTTACGTTTGTTTATTCCTGGGTGGAGCGAGTTGAATTACGCACTTTTCACATATTTCCTCTTTGTTCCCTCCCTCCTCACCTACTGTCCTCTTGTGGACAGTTGATGTCCCTCTTTTTTTTTAACTACTTCCCACCTCTGTGATCTGACACAGATTTGACAGCGTTTTGTCGCTGTGTATTTCCTGTCTCCCAAGTTTCAAAGGCTGAAACCAGGGAGACGAAAGCAGACAGCAAACAGCAAACAGCGTGGATATTCACAGGCACGTCGTCTAACTCCCACTGTGCTCAATCTGCCCAAAAAACTGACGTAGCGACAAACTGGTGAGCAATCGGGCAGCCGGTTTTGGGGAAAAAAGGTCACACACTCTGCAGACACAAGAGTGGGAGTCTTCAGGATCCACGTGACGACCTACAGGTTGTTTTTTAATCTGAGACAGAGAATAAAACTAAACCTGCATCAGATTACATAAACCCCAGCCTATAAAACTACTCAAAGCACATTTATGCAGCACAGTTTCCTGTTGTGCACCACTAATGTCAGGAAGCGTGGGCCTCTTAAACACAGCAGTGGTGACAAGATTATCAGTAAAAAATATTTGCTGGAAACGATCATTCACATCTACAAATGATCTTAATGTGTGGGAGAAAAATGTTCTAATGAGACCACGAATCTGCTTTTTGGCTTTCATTCAACACAATAACGTCCTGTCCAACCTAAGAGCGGAGGGCGAGATGAGTTCTGAGAATGAAAACGAGCTAATTCCACACAGGCCTTATTTCTGAGCAATGAGGTTGGGCTGTTCACACCTTTTAGAATGAGCTGGCAAGCTGGAGGAATCAGACTCCCAACCTGACCCTGGAACCAGCAGGGCTCCCGAATTAGACGCCTGGTTAGACCTGGACAAGTAGTTTATTAGAAGGTTGTGCTAATTAAATCCACCTAAACTGTCTATAAAAAGTAGGGCTTCCCCTTTATAGCTTATAAACTCCAAATGAATCAAACGTTCAAACATATTTTTACAAAATCTTATCAATGAATGAAAATGATGATGCGTGCGTGAACCTGAAGGACTTTGAGTTAAAGCCAGACGGCCAGCACAGTCTGCCCCCACTGAACGCTGCTGAATACTGACGGGGTGAATATTGACGTTATCACTTATTTGAAAATGATATTGTCTGTGAGTTTGTTTATAAAAGCCATAAACCTCAATTATCTATTGAACTCCCTTTTTATGGCCGCTACATTCACAGCAACAGATTAAAAATGAGATATCTGAACCTCTGTTTTAAATGAGCCTCGGTCAAAGTCAGAGCACGTCCGCCGTCACTTTTATCCGTTTTGCTCCTGTAAATTCATATTAACTCCACAGATTTCCCTTGGTCGTGTGGGGTTTAGTCTGTGCAGGACTCGGGTAAAGTGATACCCACGCGTGAGCCTGTTGGTGGGTTAAGAGGTCACGCAGCACATCCACATTCATAATTCACCTTTTCCCCTCGGAAGAACACGCTCTTCCACCTCAGGCAGGACTGGCTTCCAGGACCATTTTCCGTGACTCATGGTTTCAGGAGTGCTAACCAAGGCAGACGGCGCTAATTGCAGCTGTTACGTTAGGTTTCCAAAAACAGTGCCTCTCCAGGCTATTTATGGAGATGTTTTCTGTTCTTAGTCTGATAAGCAGGTTATACATAGTAGCCGGGGATGTAGCAGAAGTGAGTCAGTATCTCACAGCTGGTAACAGTCTTAAGCTTAGCTTTAAAATCTATTAGAGTGGATAACAAATTGGCAAGTTTTAACAGACTGTAACGCTTCTTTTTTTTCTTCATTGAATGATTTCAATGCTGCGTGCGCTGTAGTGAAATAGTAAAAAAGGTGGGAAGAGCGCAGTTGTGATATGATGGCTGATATCAGTGTCACTGTCGTCATCGTCGCCAATAAAATAATTTACTCTCCTAATCTTGATACAGCCAAACCCAATAAATTTGAAAGAAATAAATGACCTTTCTAGGGGCCGTATCAGTGCTTCAAATAAAAATAAGCTGCCAGCATGATCCAGTTCCAAAACAAAGTATATTTTTCAGTGGTGTTGGGCCTTTGAAAGTTTTTGTGTTCCTGGTCTTTTTTTTGGCTCCCTGCGGCCTCCTGCTGTGCAGCCTGTTAGCCACAGCACCCTTAATAGTCCTCAAACCTTCAGAGGTGAGAGTGACCTCAGACACAGATGAGAGGGTTGGCTTTTTTGTTATCCTGTCACTTGAATATGAAGAGGGTCTGCACATGCACACCGTTTTCACACTTCCCCATTTCACCCTCCACACCCTCCCTGACTTTTCTGTTGTCATTGTGACGTTAAGGCGAGAATCTGGAAAGCTCACGTGTGTGAGAGTATAATTTTTAATCAGATGATTACCGGTTTTCTCTCCATCTTTCAGCGAGCCTTTTCTTCTTCCTCTTGTGCTTTTGCTGAGATATTGTTCTCCTCCTCACAGCTCAAACTCCCACAGCCCGTCTCCTCCCAGCAGCTCCAACGCCTTCAGCCTGCTGAGCTCCGAACAGGACAACCCGTCCACCAGCGGCTGCAGGTTAGGACACTGAACGTGAGACGTGTTGAGCACCTGTCGCACACGCACCAGAAACTGACGTCACAGATACAGCTACAAAAAAACCAATATAAAAATAAATAAGAAAACAATAACAAACAGCACACACATGCACAGAGAAAATAAAAAAAACCCCAGATCATCACTGGGCCCAGAACTGTAGATTCTTTAGGCTATAAATATCCTAAATATGTGCGAAGGCCGTCCACACCAACTTTTCCTGCCATACTTGGCTGCTCAGTTTGCAACACTGACATCAGCAAACCACTCGCCCACACTCTGTACAAGCTGTGGGCCATCTGCCTGCCGCACACACACACACACACACACACACACAAACGGAGCATTTCCCTAGCCAGCCAGACGCCGTCAAATCAGCCCGCCTTCACCGTTTTAACGCAGCCATGTCGACGATGACGAAAGAAAGGGTCAGATCTTCGGAGAGGCAAACGTCTCTGATGCAGCTTCTTGTGACCACCCGACATGACGCCAGCCAGCTGGGCGCGCACCGCCACGTGTGTTCTTCCTCTGCTCGAGGAAATAGACAACAAATAATGGGAAACATGAGTTTGCAATGACATGACGGGGTGCGCTGGCGGGGTCGACGTACGACTGTGAGCAGAATCGAACACTTTGTGTATTCTTTCTTCTGTCCAATTTTGGGCTGATATTTCTGTTTGGGTCTGCATCACCCGCTCTCCACATTTTCTAAAGAAACACTTTACTTGCACTCAGTCAGGAGGTCAAATGCACGTTTCCAAATGATGATGTTATATTTGACTTGCCGCTGTGCCTCTCACAGCAGCGAGGAGTCTGCCAAAGCCAAGACCCAGAAGGAGGTGATTAAAACTCTGAAAGAGCTGAAGCTCCACCTGCCCGCTGAGAAGAGACACGGTAATAAGTCCACCACCCTGAGTACCCTCAAGTACGCTCTGCGCTGCGTGAAGCAGGTGGAAGGTAAGAGTTCTAAATTTAGTCTCTTAGTCATCGTTGCTCATACGGATGCATTTGCATACAGTGATGTTCACCCCTCAGTAGACGGTCCATACAAGCCTGGTTCTGTTCCAGGTTTCTTCCTGTTAAAAGGAAGCGTTTACTTACCCTTGTAGCTTGCTGCTGCGGGTGTGGAGACCCTTGTTTTTAACGAGTGAAAATGTCTGCCATCAGTAAGCGTTGTTTCCCTGTTCCTTGCAGCCAATGAGGAGTACTACCAGCTGCTGATGATCAATGACAGCCAGCCTTCGGGCCTGGACGTGTCCTCCTACACCATAGAAGAGATTGACAGCATTACTTCAGAATACACCCTCAAAAACAACGTGAGTCTCACCTCTACGTTCTCCTACATACGTTCAGTTGTGTGAGCGGCTGCACCTTGAATTTCTGTCTCGGCAGGACATTTTCGCGGTCGCCGTGTCCATCAGCACAGGGAGGATAGTGTACATTTCCGACCAGGCCGCGTCCATACTCAACTGCAAAAGAGACGTGTTCAAGAACACCAAGTTCGTGGAGTTCCTGACGCCACAGGATGTCAGCGTGTTCTACAGCTTCACCACACCCTATCGGCTGCCCTCCTGGAGCATGTCCACCGGAGCAGGTAGACAGAAACGCCTGCAGGCTCGGACTCAACCGCCACAAAACTGCCCCTTTAAAGCAAGAAAACACCAATTTCATCTCTGAATGTCTGTTCAAACTCATCAAAGTGCTGACCCGCACACTCATGGCTGATGTTTTTTTGATCCCGTTGATTAAAACACAGGTGGAGGAAAAGCCCCTTGCTACAGCTGGGCCAAATGACACCGCTTTTGAATTAAAACATTTCTTTTTCCTGTTTAAGAGTCATCGCCATCTGACTGCATGCAGGAGAAGTCCTTCTTCTGCCGTATCAGGTGGGTGTTGTTCAGGGCTCGGTGCGGGACCACCTGCCACCTGCAGCTGTTTATAGTCTCTATTCATACTTTCTTTTTCCACTCTACATGTTTTTCAACCAGTCTGTGACATCACAGGCTTGGGCCCATTCATCTGAGGGTCCCTGGTATACATAAAATCAGACCAGTAAACTGACACACACTGTATTGTAATAGTAAAATCAGGTGTTGACGTTCATTTAAACCAGGAATGTCAAACTGATTCCACAAAGGGCCGCGTGGCTGCAGGTTTTTTCATTCCAAGTGATGAAGCAGAAGCAGTTTGGCCCATCAGCTGTCCGGAGACTCGGATCAGTTGAATAAATGAGTTCAGTGTGGTGTGCTGTCGCTTGGTTGGAACACAAACCTGCAGCCACAAGGCTCTTTGTGGAACCAGTCTGCCAACCCTGCAGTTGATTGTGAATATGCGTAATTTTCCGATCTGCTGGAAGGGAAGTAGCGCCCCCTTGTGATCTGAGGGAAAAGCATAAAAATGAAGATCATTTGAAACCACTGCAGCAGTCTTTGTTTGTTTGAGTGTTTGTTTTTGCTAAATAGTTTACGACATTTGTGTTTTATTTCTAGTGGGGGTAAGGAGTGCGAGGGTGACCTGCAGTACTATCCTTTCCGCATGACGCCCTACTTGATGAAAGTCCAGGACACTGTCCATGCCGAAGACCAGTTCTGCTGCCTCCTGTTTGCTGAGCGAGTTCACTCTGGTTATGATGGTAAATGAATAAAACAAATCTGCAAATATATCAACAATTTTCTGTAACAAAGGAACAAAAGAAAGCCTTGTCTTTTTCACCAGCCCCCAGAATTCCAGCTGACAAGCGCATCTTCACTACCACACACACGCCAAGCTGCATGTTTCAAGACGTGGATGAGAGGTGATTTATTCTTTGTGTGTGTTTTCCATTAATGACCAGTCAAAGAGGTGAATCAAACTGATCGAGTGTTTTTGCCTGTTATTTGTTGGCTTCAGGGCGGTTCCCCTGCTCGGGTATCTCCCCCAGGACCTGATCGGCACTCCCGTCCTGCTTCACCTGCATCCCAACGACCGACCAGTCATGTTGGGTATTCACAGGAAGAGTGAGTGCACATGGCCGCCCCGACCGGGACAGGCGATCTCCAGCGTGTGCTGGAAAAACCGCTGACATTAGTTCTTTTCTCTGCAGTCCTCCAGTACGCTGGGCAGCCCTTCGACCACTCATCCATCCGCTTCTGTGCACGAAATGGAGAATACATCATCCTTGACACCAGCTGGTCCAGTTTTGTCAACCCCTGGAGCAGCAAGGTCTCCTTTGTTATTGGGAGACACAAAGTTCGCATGTGAGCATAAGTGTTGTAACATAATCTAATCTGAGAAGCAGAAAAAAAAAAAAACAGGCTGTACAACAGCCTGGAATTGCTCCAAAGTCACCGGAACGCTTGTTTTCTGAACCAGGGGCCCTGTGAACGAAGACGTTTTCCTGAGCCCCACCTCTGCTGTTGCCGAGATGAAGACAATGGACTCGGACATTCAGGAGATAACCGAGCAGATCCACCGGCTCCTGTTGCAGGTGAGGACAGGAATCATGACCGGGAACGACGACCGCCGCGTGGTTAGTCCGAGGAGGAAAAAGGGGAAAAAAAAGAGACCTGAAGAACAAAATGAAAGCTTGGAGAAAATGCAGTGTTCCTGTTTCATGGTGTTATGCTGTCTTTTTTTTCTGTAATCAGCCAGTTCACAACAGCGGGTCCAGCGGCTACAGCAGCCTCCCCAGAACGGACAATATTTTTAGCATGACCTCCTCCAGTGACGACAACTGCAGCAGGGACAAGATGCAGGATCACCAAGAGCAAATATGCAGCAAAGCCAGACCCGTAAGGATATTTAAGTACCGATCCTTGTTGTGCCATATAACGGTCAATGTTTATTGATATTATCGTTAAACCTTGGACTTTGGAGTCCCAGTCAAGACCCCAAGAGGTGTTATAGGAACTTTTCGTTTGATTTGTTTGTCACCATTTCTCAGCGCACTTTTCAGGAAATCTGTAAGGGAATACATCTGCAGAAGAACCAGGAGCAGCAGACAAACAAGGCCGACAACAAAAAGAGCAGCAGCAGTAAGATCAGCTCAGAATAGCACATCTGTCTCATTAAGTCCCTGAGACGTCTGCACGGTCTAACGATGGACCCCCCCCCAGCAGAGGCTTCAGAGAGGAGTCCTGCGGTGGTGCGGCCCAAAGACTCCGCAGCTCTCCTAAACCCCAGGGAGTCCGGGGCTGCTCTGGAGGAGAGCAGGCCCGCTTTCCAGGAGGAAATGACCTTCAACGATCAAACCATCTACTCCTACCAGCAGATCAGCTGTCTGGACAGTGTTTTCAGGTGAGGATGCAGCAATAAATACTGAGTTTCCGTGGAGATGACAAGACATCGAGGGTTGCTGATTAGGAGAGCGGAGAGGTTCACTGTTGTGTACTTGTGGTCCTCAGGTACTTGGAGAGCTGCAATGTTCCCATCCCCATCAAGAGGAAGTGCCAGTCTTTGTCGAACACCACCTCCTCCAACTCCGATGACTGCCAACAGAAAGAATCCAGTCGGATGCAGGTATCAGAAGGTACATCACCACCACCGCTGCGGCAGCTGTTTGGGACCGAGCCGATGGCCTCCGTGTCACAGGACCAACTGCTCTGGCACCAGAATCTCATTGCATGTCTTCTCTTCGGCAGCACCCGTCTTGCTGAAGGATCAGTCGGATCTCTCACCTTTGAACGGTCAAGACAAGAAGCCCAGTGAAGCGGCCACGGCTGTAGTCGAGACCTCGCTGCCTCTTCCTGTCCCCAGCAAACCGGAGAGCGTGGTCTCCATAACCAGCCAGTGTAGCTACAGTAGCACAATAGTGCACGTCGGGGACAAGAAACCTCAGCCAGATTCAGGTATGGTGTTGTGGGAGAGGGAGGAACTCTAGCAAGCGCTAGTCGGCCTCTGCCTCACAGTCAGGAAAAGTTACATCTGTAGTACTAAAAAAAAACCCGAACGAATAACACGATACCCTTCGTCCACACAGAGATCATAGAAGACATACCGGGAACGGGAGAGACCATGGAATCTGGCCAGAGCCCTACCGCTCCTTCTCCTTTCGCTGTATCACCTCCCAGTCAGGAGAGGGAGGCCTACAAGAAGCTGGGCCTGACCAAGCAGGTGTTGGCAGCCCACACGCAGAAGGAGGAGCAAGCCTTTCTGTACCGCGTCAGGGAGCTCCGCGGACTATCATCGCTCAAGGCCAACTGCTCCGAGTACCTGGAGAGACAGAGAGAACAGATCGCCAGTAACGGTACGTCTCAGGAACAGTCAGGTAGCTGCTGTCGAGGCTGGATGGTAGTACGGGGGTTTTTCTGTCGAGGGCTCACTTCAAAACCGCTTCACACACGGGTACCTCCCACCACTCTGAGGGAAAGCAGATTTTTACAGCCTCTGCTCAATCGGGCAGTCGGATGGTTTTAAAGTCAGATGGTAGCGTAACTATTGATGTAGTTCCTTTTCATGTCCCCACCGCGGCCCAGCACGGACATCATCATTTTATTACTGCAGTGATTTTGTTTTCTACCCTGCAGCTGCTCCCACTGCGTGCTCCTGCAAACCGGGGGCCAGGCCCACCACCCGGCGTGGAACAAGGAATAAGAAGACCAAGTCGAAGCGAGCCAAGCAGTTTGAGTCCTCAGAAAGCACGGCGTCCCACCGCAGGCGGCCGCCGCAGCCGCCGCAGCAGCCGCAGCAGCAGTTACCTCGTCTGAATCAGGGCCCTAATCTGACCTCTTGGTCCGCCTCTGGTGCTTCACAGTCGGCGTTCCCCCTGGCCTACCCCCCCGCCATTCAAGGATTCCCCCTGCAGGATTACTCCCGGACCAGTTCCGCTGCCCTCGGCACAGAGGCCGCTACACCGGGCTGCAGCAACAATCAGGCCCCTCAGGACCAGGCGGGCCCCCCACCCATCCACCCACCTCCGTTCCCCACCCCCCTGGTCACCCCCATTGTTGCTCTAGTGCTGCCTAACTACGTGTACCCTCCGTTGGCCAGCGGATTGCCGGAGGCCCCCAACTCCCCCATGCACATGCATCCTTTCCCTCAGGCGGCCTTTTCAGGCCAGTTCTCCTTCGCAGCTCCGCTTCCCTTTAATGTTCAGAACCAGTTCAGCCCCCAGCACCGGTTCCCACCTCAAGCGGGGTACCTGACCCCATCCGTCTACTTCCCGCCATCCGTGGAACCTGCAAAGGCCCTGGTGGAGGGTCAGTCTCGCTCAACTACGCCACAGTCTGGAGGATGCGGAGGCCCGGCATCGCCGCCCATCTTCCAGTCCAGCTGCAGCTCGCCCCTCAACCTGCTGGAGCTGGAGCTGTGTGTGGACCGGCAGGACGGCGCAGCGCTCCCTCCTGGAGGACAAGGGAACAACATGGCCGAAAGGGAGAAAGGAGCGAGTGGTGCCCAGCCTAACGAGAGGGAGATCAAGCAGGTAATCTAGGTTTGGTTTGCTCCCAATCACTTGTTCCCCTGCAAACATTAAAACAGTTTCGTTCTAACTTTCCAATTTAGAGAGGCTGTAAAATGTGAAGTCTCTCTGAGCAGATTCGGTTGGTTTGAACTCTCCGAGGCTGATGTTTGTTTCCCACAAGACATTTTTGTTCACGAACCTCTTGGCTGTTGGGGATCTAACACCATCAGCCCTCTGATTGCCCCCCCCCACCCCCATTATCCACTGTGTTCAACAGCAGCCATTTTTGTTGATGATCTTGCCTATGCTTTGTTTAGAGTCTAAAAAGTCTAGACTCGTACAAATGTGGCCTGGGGTGTTAACACATGATGTTATTATCCCTTACACCCTATAGCCATCTCTCAGTCTCCTTGGTCCACCAGGACCCTTGTATTGCGAGGACACGTCCTGTGTCTGTGAGCATTTGTCTTGGGATAAAGTGTTCTCATTGCTGAGAAAAGAGGTAGGCGAATCGTCGGACCTCTCCAAACCCATTCCTCACGATTCCACATGTCAATTCTAACTGCAAATGTTTTTACTTATTTTCCTTCTAAACTGTTTTCTAGACAGCTGTGTTTCTAACGCTGCCCATCTTAGTTGTATAGCAGTGCTAATCATTTTGCCGTTAACCAGGTGTTTGGCGAGGTAATCGCGTCTCCGTGGCCCTGGCAGAAATATGTCCTGTTTTTGTTTCAAAAAAAAAAACAAACCAAAAGCACAACATTACGCTAACTATAATGACGTCGTCACTGGTCATGATCATGACTGGATGGACATGAAGTCAAGCTCCTCGTGGAAACAGATTCCCGTATCCAAAGCCGCATCTTTCTCCAACTTTCTTAATGGGACCCCGGTAATGTTTATGTTTTCACAGGCCAGTTCACGTGGCGACGGGAACAACAGTGACATCAACTCTTTGTCCAGCGACATGTTGGACATTATTCTCCAAGAGGATTCTTGCTCGGCCACCTCGGGGTCGATGGGCTCAGGGTCCAACGGCTGTGGAACCTCAGCTAGCGGAACGTCCAACAGCGGAACCTCCAAGAGCAGAGAATCGGCCAGTGGAACCTCTGGCAGTGGAAAAGGTTTGTTTCGGGGTTTTTTTTTAATTCTTCTGAATGCAAATTGCCGTGAAAACATGCCATATTCTCCGAATGATTGTCGCAGTTTTACAACCCTGCATCTCCTACTTGCTTCCAGGAAGCAACAACAGTAGCAGTTACTTTGGCAGCGTGGATTCGTCCCAAAACAGCCAGAAGGTCAAATGCCACTCAAGCAGCAGCAGCAGCAGCAAGGAAAAGCCCATGGAGATGGATCAGAGCGAAAAGTTCATCAAGTATGTACTGCAGGACCCTCTGTGGCTGCTCACGGCCAACGCAGATAAGAAGGTTATGATGACCTACCAGCTGCCCTCACGGTGAGTAGCACACTGAGCCTGCACACGGTAAAGCAACTTAGCTTTTCTGACGTTAGGGTTATTCTTTTTTAAAAAAAAAATAAGGAGATTACGTTTTCTAATGTTCACAGTTTTAAAAAGCGTCATCTTGCAGTTCTGCAGCATCGCCGCTAGGTGACACTGTTTAGCCGTAAGCTTCCTGGTACCAAACGTTCCTAAACCAGACCTTATCTGCCCTGTAGGCTCCGCCATTGACTAAAAACATGTTTGTTTTAACAACCTGATGCACAGATTTTTAGCTTCTCCATTAATCCATGCTTTGTTTCAGTACAGAACCTAAGTTGGTGAACTCACCTGTGACCTTAAACTGTTGAACCACAGGGACATCCAGAGAGTGCTGCAAGTTGACCGAGACAAGCTGGTGCAGCTGCATAAGAAGCAGCCACGCTTTTCAGAACAGCAGAAGAAGGAGCTGATCGAGGTCCATCCCTGGATGAAAAAGGGAGGCCTGCCAGAAGCCATTGATAACAAGGTAGAAGAGCTCAAGTCTTTTCAAATGTCACCAATTGCTACTCACGACCTAAACTCAATGCTTTAGACACGAGACCTTCGTATTGACCACCTCCTCGTCTGTCCAGGGATGTTCCTGCTGCGATGGAACCTCGGCGGCGGCAGCTGACGTTGCGGAGAATCAGCCAGACCTGGACATCATGGATGCAGAGTCGTGGAACGCCGGCTGCCAGCAGGGAGCCAGAGAGGATCCCACCAACGCCGCTGTCATTTTCTGCCACGTCGCAGCTGCTGCCTCCAACACAAAGACACAACCAGCAAGGCAATAGGACACTAAAGCCTCCCAGAAGGACGCCCGTTAGCTGTCAGCGTCCCGACACTCACATCTGGGACTGTCGGCTTCATAACTAACTTCATCACATCGTACTAAGACTGTTATCATTTCAATAATAACTCCAACGATTAAGACCTTTGTGATGAAAACCAGGATGTTGGGCTCCGTGAGAATGTGCGTTTATTCGTTTTTGTGTTGCACTTAAAAATGCACAGAGCAGAGGCGGACGCCTGTTCTGCGGGGGCCCGCTGAGGGAATTTCAACCGAACGAGGTGGACAGCAGATTCCATAAAACTCGAGCCAACCGGAAGATGCTTTGTGCACTTCAGGAAGTGTCTCTGCTGCGTTACCGAATGGTTTTCTTTTTGTAGTGCAGCTGCCTCCGCAACCGCAACAACGGCTGCCAGATGGAGTGTGTGTCTCCGGTCCTGTCATACTCTTCGATAAGCCTGGTGAGATAGAAAGATGTGAAATGATTCTGAACTGCACTGAGGAAAACCACAATTGGACGCAAAACATAAGCTATTTTTACTCCCCAGCCCATTTGGGGTGCTAAGAGTTCTTACTATGATTCCTTTTTCTCTCTTTAATTTCACAGATGCCTCTATTTATTTATTACGCCCATGAGACTATTTGATTTGTTTGTTGTCGTACAATGATGCCGCATTTTTTTAAGTTAAAAAAGGAAAATCTGTCGCAGGCAGGACCATTATTATGCTAGTTACGGATCGTGTCTATTGGGTGATAAGAGGAATGGAAGGTGTTGGGATCTCAGGTGAAAAACCCAGGAAAGACTTGAATCGCTCTGACGCTGGTGCTGGAGTGTGTGTAGAAGGGGGGCGTCCTGCAGAGGTCGCAGCCACTTCAAAGGTCAAAGTTTAGGGCCAGCCCTATGTGTTAACTTGTTAAAGTACTACATGCTGGTAACATAGCCGTCTTTTCGCTAACGTGAGTGAGTAATACGATAGCCAATGGCGATTATGCTAGCTAGCTTGTCCAATAGCTTAGATAGCTGGCTAGCTGTGTTTTAACATAGCAAAGCTAATGCAGTACGTAGCTTTGTAATGACACTATTTTAGATCCCGGTGGTAACTGGCACGCACGATATATATAACTTATCTAACACGGGTCTCTCGCAGCAACCGTTAACGCTTTTAGCCGAGAAGCTAACAGGCAGGCTAACTAGCAACACGCGGCCTTCGAGCACCCAGGATCCACAACAACACTTTCTTGTCAAACGACCCCGCACTTCACACGTCCGGGACAAGCACGAAGAGCCACCGGAGCTCGGTGCTACAAGGCCAAGTAAACATGGTGGTTTACCAACAGCCACAAGCACCTCAATTCGTCAGAAAATGGCTTTTTGAAAAACCATGTCAATCAAATGCTCAACTTTATCTTTGCTAGTGTACTGAACTTTTGCTGTCTTACCTCAGCTTGTTCTGACAGCACAAGATTTGTATGCGAGTTATGTGGCTTTCTCTGGGCTCTGGCCTCTGAGCTCTCTCTCTCTCTCTCTTCCTTTCTCTCTCCTACGCTGTCTCTCGCCCTCTCTAGCTCTCCCCCCCCCCCCCGTTTTCCACAAGATGGCCGAGCGAAAATCACGTGACCCAGATTAACCCATACACCTCAAAGGTTTTTGCGGTTGCACGCGACCTGGTCCAGTATGTGTATTCTGTCTGTGTCGTCCCAACTCTGTTCCTTGTTTTAAATTGGAAAATAGAAAAGCACATAGGATATTTATACGCAACGCACCAACAATAAACGTGTGACCGGACAGAAATCCAACATATGCAAATTTCCTAAGTTTTGCAGCTGTTTCCTATAGGCTCGTTGGTCTAGGGGTATGATTCTCGCTTAGGGTGCGAGAGGTCCCGGGTTCAAATCCCGGACGAGCCCTTTCTTTTTGTTCGCTTTGTCCATTTAGTACTTGGCTAATGACAACTGGACAAGTTAAATATTTGTCTCTGTCCCCTCCTTACCGATAGTAAAGTTAACTATGCTTTTGAGTAGGATACAAATTTCAAGCACCATAATATCATATTGGTAGAGCCACATAAAAAGAACTTATGCGGATGTTTGCAAAACCTGCTGTTAAATAAGGAAAAGGAACATGACCCCGACGTGATTTGAACACGCAACCTTCTGATCTGGAGTCAGACGCGCTACCGTTGCGCCACGAGGTCCAGCTGCAAAGTTACCGAAACAAATGTGAGAATATAGATATATTCATATATCTATACTATGCGTGGTCTGACTCTGACTGACCCTGTTGTATTTGGCAGATATGTATGTATACACATGTACGTCGGTGGACGACGTCATGTTTTAAAAAAAAACAATTCTGTCCCCCTTTTTGCCTCTACTACTATTATGTACAGTGCCGGATACTCACGGCGCGTTGGTGGTATAGTGGTTAGCATAGCTGCCTTCCAAGCAGTTGACCCGGGTTCGATTCCCGGCCAACGCAAGAGTTTTTTGTTTTTGTCCCGTTGCTTTTAGGTAGCATATTAGAGTTTGACACTTCTTGTCTCGCCGGAAACACTAATTACACTCCTCATGATCCTAGAGACACTGGGTTTACATACTGGAAAAAAAAGCCACCCTACACTCCCCCTAACTTGATATCCTCTTTATCGGTGCTCATCATGCTTACCCTCTTTTCCCCTCTGTTGCCATGGATATGCTATTCCTATGGCAACTGCAGGCCTTCATAGATAGCCTCAAGCCCCCACCGTGGAGAACTCTGTCAACCTTCATTACATATTCAATTCAAGCTTACAGACAAATCACACAACTAGGAAGTGCAGAGTCTAACTCTGCCTCTGTCACCGCTTCTTCATCCACCTTTTATCCATTCCTCTTGTAGTCACCATAATAAACCTTGTATACGTCTAATATTGTTGATTTTAAAAGTTCATTGTATTTATGATTGCACAAAGGTGATCACAACACATTTGAAACTTGACACATGACTGTAAATCAGATTTGTGGGCACCTACTAGACTACAACTCTACTAATTGTTAGCTGATACCTTCATTTAAAAATGCATGAGGGATCTTGAGCAGGGGAGAATAGCAATGGAGGCTCCGCCAGAGAAAGTGCTTCTGTGTCAGAGAGAGTGACAGAAAAGGAGACGGCTGCCGTCCTTCTGATGTTGTTGCTGGTGGCTAGTGAAATCTCAATTCAGAGCAGAGTGACACGGAAGTGTTCTGCGCCCTGAATGAACCCTGTGAGTGTTGGGGAGTACCATGGCCTACGGGTGGGCTCAGCCCTGCTTAGCATTGTGGCAGGCTGCATTATCATCGGTGTGTCTCGGGAGTGTGATGCTGATGCTGTGGGGGGCATCTTCCTAGGAGCAGGAGGACTTGGTGAGTACATGTATTGAATATTGTTGCAATAATATGTATGGGTTACAAAAGATGTTAAAATGCAGTAATGATAATGTGTTGTTGCGTTAAAATGAAAGTATCGTGTCATGTTCAAATAGGCATGTGACAGAATAATTCACAAACTGTAAGAACTTAAAGAGGTCATTTCTAAAAGAACATTAATAGTACATATAATGTAAGTCTACAAAAACACTTTGGGTGGATGAGAACACATTTTCATCCTAAAAACTTCTGTAACTAATTGATTAATGGATGTAAAAAGAGCCCAGCGACTGCCTGGCGAGTGTTGCTTTGGTGATAAACTGCCTCCCCTCCAGGCAAAGAGCAAAGGGCAGGCCTTTTAATCAGACAAACATGGCGTCGACATGCATTGTTAATGTGAAAGAGAAAAGTCCGGCTGACAACTGATCAGCTTTCAGTCATTAATGCACCCCCGCCCCACCGACGTCAGCGAAAAGTTTGGCAAACCCAAATGGTTCACAATGGCTCGACAGAGACATTTGTGCATCTCAGTAGTATCTAATTATGTGTTATGAGCCCTACGTACGTCGATGCCTCCTCCGACACGCTGACTGACTAATAAGTAAGAGCAGAACGTCACTGATTCTTTTCGCCGCTTTTGCAGTCTCATGACATTTTAAGCAGGCGTCTGCGTCAGGAGCTGCCAGGCTTTAATGCCAGCCATTGTAGCTTCTGAGGGAAATCAATAAGTGTGCTGAATTGGAGCAGCGTGCCACCGAGACGGCACACCAGCCCTCCGCTTCAGACGCTGTTTTGTACCTTGAGATGTTGCACTCTTATCTCCTAAGCTATAAAGAATCAGGATGAGTTCGTTTTTCATTTGAATGTTTAATGGCCCCTTAAAAAAGGATGAAGATGGCTTTTGTTTTCGCATTTTTGTATGTTTTATCGGCAATCTGTAATTCTAAGTGCTGATAGATGAAACCCAGTGTAATAAATCATGATTTACAGATGCATGTTAATGACATATGATACCCCTGTATAATGAGATCCCCCCCCTCCTGCTCAGCGTACTCAACATTTGCTTTAATGTGCTTTCCAGGGCTGCTCATATCCATCTACCCTTTCATAAAAGCTTGGCTAAATATCAACCATGTTCTTCCAGGATTCGGTGAGTTTCATTCTTGGCTTCCAGCGTGCTAATTCAAACATAATTTCCAACGCAAACACGGTTTCAAGTGTTTAATCACACGCTGCTACGCCGTGATAAACGCGAATATTTCCCAGGGAACATCCGTGTGCACCCCGCGCCAGGGAACGCTGCACCCGATCAGGCTGCAGAGACACTCAGAAAAGACGGTAAGTGAGCAAGTCTGTTTAAACAGGTTGAACATCTGTTTACTGTTTCACAGGCACCCTGGTCTGCTGCCTGTAGATAGCTAATCAAAGAGCAGCCTGCACACTGGGCCGTTAACACCACGGAGAGGTGCAGCATCCATAAAGTGCAGGTTGGATGGAGACATTTTAATTTATTTAGCATTTTTAGTATTCAAATTATAATAGAGCTGAGCAGATTATGACAGAATGTTTATGGCTGTTGGCATCAGGCCATGCTCCTGTAATCTAAGTCTATATTTAAGCCCACTGGTGTGAATATCTGCCGTATTTCTTTCACAAGTGTTAATCAGCTGTGGGATTTTTTTTTTGTTTGTTTGTTTTGGCAGGTAATCAGAGTCAACTAAACCTGGAGCTTTCGAAGAGCAGAAAAGGAACCTTTGCGGAAGGAGGACCGATGTCCGACACCAACCCAGATGAAGGGTATGAAGAGCAGTTACAGCCTTTTAGTTGGCTGGACTGTTTTTTTTTAGCATTCAAACAAAACTGAATAAGAGGCAGTTTGATTGGGCGAAACTCTGCTCATGCATGTTCCTCACACTCATGGATGTGCATGAACAGAAGGAGGTGGCTGTAAAGACGCCGTGGTCTGTTGCAGGACATCGTCAGACATGCCAGACGTTTTATCTCTCCGGAAACTGAAGCAGCCCCCTCCTGATCAAGACCGGCCCTGACCCAAGACGTCAGCGCTAATCTTCAGCCGCTGGCATGATAGGCGAAGGAGACGCATGTGAATGATCCTTTTCCCTCCTGAGGGTTAATAAACACCCCTTACAAAGAGCCGATAGCACCAGCGAGATGTTTTCATAGCTCCTGACAGAAGGTGAAACGGCCCTCTGGTGTGCAGCTCACAGTGTTCCCATCCAGCAATTAACAAACCGTTACGGTCATTATGCCATCAAGGGCTCCGCTTGTACTTTATTCAGCTCGGGTTCTCCTGTTTTGATTATTAGGGAGGAAAAAAAATGCGCAGAGACATTAGCGAGCTCGCGCGCCTGCTGTCTGTGCATGAACTGCACCCCCGCAGCGAAAGATAATACATTTATATTCAGGACAGCACACTGTTGCTGCGGCTGCATGGGGAGACCGGTGGTGCAGAATGACCCCTGATTATTAATAATAATGATAAAAAAGCGACATCCTGGGAGGCTGAATGACGTGGCAGGAGGAGACAGAGGGAAGTCGAGCACCTTTGTGGCTAGCTGCCACGTGACGATCCAGCTGCAGATTACTGCTCAACAACCACCCTGGAGTCGGAGCGGCTGAGCAACAGCAAGAAAAGATCCAGCAAAAAGCCACTATCATCTCTTCCAGCACGCGCTGGTCACCATGCAAAGCATTCTGGGTACACGGCTGAGGCTGAATACCCTATTTTTTTATGATCAACATAATAAGCGTTTGTAATAACCTGTGGTTAACAGACAATAAGACTCTCTTATACAATTATTGCCACTATTACCTAAATTTGAGGCTTGGGTTGTTGTAGGTTTAAATAGCTCTTTTTTTGTTCGGCAGATTTTCAAAAGAAACCTTTTTCACCTTCGGTTGCTGCTTCTTTTGCCTGACGACGAGTCAAAAACACCCAGAAGCCATCCTGTTACTGCTGCCGTCTGCGTCTCAGCGGTGTGGTTGTCACCCAGCAGCAGGGTTAGCACCTTGTGAAATTTACACTTTCATGGAACCCAGATGGACCCAGGAGGATCTGGTGGTGACCCAGATCAGGATTCAGATGGAAATTAAACCCTGATCTGTCAAACCCAGATCTGGTCCAAAATAAATCTGCTGTGATGGTTTATGATTTTAATTGAGGAGTGACCGACCATGTTGTTACACACACACACACACACACACACACACACACACACACACACACACACACACACACACACACACACACACCAGCAGGTAAAGGATGGAGGACGTGTCTGTGCGCGCCAGATCAAATCTGCGTACGCGTCAGACCATCTGACACCGTCACACACGCCCTTGGAGTGGGGAGGGCGGAGGGGGGCGATGCCTCCCGTATTTCAGCCGCCTCTGCGCCTCCGTCGCGGGTCGAGCCGTCAGGTGCCGTCCGCGCGCCCGCTCGGAGCCCATGCGAGCCCGCCTCGGTGATCCTCTGTGCCGCGGCGCATCCGCCCGGCCCCGGCAGGTCGGAGCGTCTTCTTGTCCGTCTCCGTCATGACCGGTGCCCTCGGGGCTGGGGAGCAGCGCCGACACCTCCGTGCGCCCGTTTCTGCGTCTTTTCCAACCCTGCCCACTTAATTAGACGGTGTTCGGCCGTTGCAACCATGGAGAAGCTTTCAGCGACTCGACACGAGGGGTGAGATTTTTATGCAAGATATTTTGACACCAACGCAGTGAAGATGTCACCGTGGAGAACGCGAACCTGAGAAAAGGTAACGTTTAAACGCGTTTGGAGCAGAGGCTCGTTCGGCGGGCGCACAAATCACGTTTGCGCATCAGGCTTTAAAAGCCAAAATGGCTTTTCCCACTTGACCTATTGGCACAAACGAGGCAGTGCCACGTCATTAAAGATGTGGACATCATTTTTTATCATGTTTACTTTAAGTAGTTTTTTAAAAAAAAAACATCGGAGACGTGTGAGCGTGTTTTATGATAAAAGGTTTCTAAATTCTCTAGAACAGTTAGGGCCAATGTGGTCAGGAGCAAAACCAAGATGTTTTGTACCATTTGCAAACACTTTGATGCAGAGTGGCATGAAAGTAAACATTTACAGAAATGTAATGTGTCATATTGTTTAAACGAGTTTAATTTTCGTCTTTTATCATCCTAATATTGACGACACATATTATTTTTAACTTTACAGCTGCCGTGAACTGTCCTTTACAGCAACAGCGGCGTGTTTGAGCGTTGCCATGGCAAAGACTTCGGACTGAGAGATTAGAAGACTTGATAGGAGAGGAGCCCGGAGGAGAGACATGGTCGTCGCCGACAGGAACACCACCAAGAAGGAGCCCCCCAAGAAGATGAAGTCGCGCCCCCACGGTCTTCCCTCCCCGGCGCTCTGCTGCGCCTGCGGCCTGTGCATCCTGCTGGCTGGACTCAACATCACCCTGGTGGGAGCGTTCGCCTTCAGCACCCTCGTGCCTTCCGCCAACCCCCCCATCATCATCGGCCCCGTCCTGCTGCTGGTGGCCTTTTCCTTTTTCGGGGCCTGTTGCGTGTGCAGCCGCCTGCCCCCTCCGCACAGCTCGCGGCGGTCCAAGGCGGGTGGGGGCATGGGGCTGATGGGGCGCGGCCGGCTGGGCGGCGGGGCGATATTCGAGATCGAGACCAGCGAGCACACTCTCCAGGACACCACGGCCGTGCAGCTCAGCCCCACATCGTCCGCTGGGTCCTTGCAGGGTTCCAGCCCGGAGAAGGAGGGCCCGGGCGGAGCCCCGCCAGGGCCCTGCAAGATCTTCACCACCACCGACTCCAACGGTACTTCTTCTTCTGCGTCCGCCGGCGTCGTCTTCTCAGCCACGGCGGCGTCCGGAGGGGAGGTGAGGCTCAACCTGCCACGTGAAGAAACGCTCACCTAGCAGATCCGCCTGGGCCGAGGCCTCGCGGGGCCTGTCCCCTGTCACCTAACCCTCCTCTGTGCCATATTTTAGGTCGTAGCTTTCTCACCCAGCATGCAAACCGAATGAAACGATAATGGACGGCGGGTTCTGGAATTGGAACTCCTACCTCTCGCGTGCTGTTTTCCCACAGGTCTTTGGGGCATTATGAGGAGCTGTCCTGTCACTTTCGCTGTTTCTCTGGAAACCTCAGCTGTCAGAACTCATCACAGAGGGCTTGTGTGAAGAGGGTGGGGTTAGAGCCGTTCTCAAGGACGCGAGTTTAGATCTAAAAGGTCACACGTGTACAATCGCAAAGACGTTTGGCATTTTGGCTCCGTTGTCAGTGCCGGCTTGGTCTCTGGGGCGCAAACTGAGGTTGGTCCCAAGACTGCCAAAAAGGCTCTCTGCTGCACAGGTGTGTGTAAGCCACGCATTAATTAGGTGGTGGCGATGCAATGTTTTCAGTGATCCACATACACATTCCATATCAGGCCATAATCTAGATGAAATAGGAACCTGTCTTCACCAGGATGTAATCAAATATGTCCTAATAATGCAGACATAAAGACAAAGCCAAGAATTGTTGGATTTTTTTTGCATTTAGATTCTGGATAAAATGATCTGTCCCCATCACTGTGATCCCTCTCTGCCGGGCTCAAATGGACTTCCAGATCCTGGTTTCCTTTGGGAGGAGAGTGGCCTTAGACGGAAATATCAGGATAAAACTAATGAGGGCTACAACAGAAGTGCACAATAGAAATTGTCTTCAGAAAGCCTCTGTTTATTGTATCCCATATTAACCAGTTTTTTTCCTTTTTTTGTAGGTGTAAAATGCATGTGAATGTCACGAGTCTCTGGAGTGTGAACATGTCCACATATTGATTTTAAAAATATTAAATTGTCATCAGATGTTTTTAGCTGCATGGGTGTACAAGCACCTTTTTGTGATGTATTGGCGATATTTGTGTTGTATTTGATACTTAAGGAAAGTTTTAAAAAAATTTGGGAAAAAAAACCAAAAAACTTTTGTGAAGATATTTTTTCCCCTCTTTTAAAGGTGAAATCTTGTAAAAGTAGAAAAGGCCTCGTTTCAATAGAACAGAAGAGTGACTGTTCCACTCTAAATGCCCTGCATGACACCATGTTTTTACTAGTTAGTGTTGAACTTTGTTGTCATTAAGTGTAATTATTTAAAAAAAAAAAGTTGCCATTAAAATTCAAACGTTCCAACTCTTTAGGATAAAAACTGATTTTCTTTCTTGAACAATAACAACCTGAGCTCTGGATCTTTTTCATTTAGCGGTACAACTTAAGTAATCATCAAGCACAGCTTCCCTCGTAGATTCACTACTACTACTACTTCTACTACTACTACTACTACTACTACTACTAGTGAAATAAACACAATTATTGACCGTTGTTATTTGACTAAATGCCAATATTATGTTGACACAACTGCTCTGGTTGTTTGACCGGACACCGCAAGTGCGCCCTCGCCTACCAGGATGCAACGCCGGTTAGTACCGCTGGGGGTCGCGAGAGGAACGTTTATCAGTTCCGACGACGTTACATAAAGTGTGTTTGAAATTCTGTCAATAGGTGTGACTGAACCATAACACACACTATTGGTGCTTGAATGGGGAAATAATGATAAACAATGTAGTTAACGTGGATGCTGCATGTGATGACTGCACGTGAAGGCAGAATCACAACATATTTAACACAGAGGGACCAATACACTTCTAAAAACTATGTTGTCAAAGCAGTGATAATGTTTTTGTTTAACCATGAAACGGTAAATCACTGCCGTATCATTTTCCCATAATAATATCATGCTGAATAAAAGCTGAGGAAGCTCTTTGAAACACACTGGAATATAATGCTCTATTTTCTGCAGATGACAAAACTGAGTCATGATCTGTCGTTTCAGAGTGGAAGTGTTCTGTTGGATCTGATCCTTTTCTCATGGTGCAGCGGCCTGACATGTTTTTACCCGTTTACAGCATCGATGAGCCGAACTGAATATGTCAGTTTGGAGCAGCAGATGGTGGGTTGAGGCTGGTTACTGTACGAGCCAGGTGGGAATATTCATCCAACACACTGACACTGTGGCGTGTCACTGGCATGTGTGTGATGGCACTTTGTGCAGTTGATCCTGCAGCAGTTTCTGGGAAACATGAGATCTGCTCAACCTGTTCTCTGCATCCACTTCTGAACAGCTTCCAGGTACAAGTTGTACAACTGCTCTCGTGCGAGACCTCCGTCACATGAAACCGTCCTGCATCGTCTGCTTTGTTGGCCTTCAGCGGAGACGCTCGTAAAACATGTTAAATGTTAATCCAGGTGGAGGCTGAAAACAAACAACTTATGCACGGCACGAGCATGCACATAGTGGCAAAGGTTAGGTCAGGAGGTCAGGGGTCGCAGATGCAGGTAAAATAACTTGTCTTAGAAAAGGAATCCTTTGGCTCCTCTGAGAATTTCCTTGAGCTATATATTCTTGATTTTTGTTTCATGCCCCCAATGTGACTTTCAGGTCATACTTAAGAAACAGGGCCAGATGTGCTTTAAACAAGCAGCCGCTGTCGTCATCACGTCAGATTATAACTTCGGTTTGTTGAAATACGATTTAAAGATCACTCTTGTTTGCACTTAATCTATGCCGGTCTGCAGGGATTGTTAAAAAAAAAAAACTGTGCAGGGTCTTAAGGGGATGCCGACATCTGCATGAAGGAGCCCAGACTGATGTAAGATGCCACCGACTGACACAAACGCTGCGGCAGTCGCTCACACCTGCCATCGC
>CAAE01014992.1:996659-1022239 GCA_000180735.1 Tetraodon nigroviridis | reverse complement strand
AGCCAGCAGGGAGCCAGAGAGGATCCCACCAACGCCGCTGTCATTTTCTGCCACGTCGCAGCTGCTGCCTCCAACACAAAGACACAACCAGCAAGGCAATAGGACACTAAAGCCTCCCAGAAGGACGCCCGTTAGCTGTCAGCGTCCCGACACTCACATCTGGGACTGTCGGCTTCATAACTAACTTCATCACATCGTACTAAGACTGTTATCATTTCAATAATAACTCCAACGATTAAGACCTTTGTGATGAAAACCAGGATGTTGGGCTCCGTGAGAATGTGCGTTTATTCGTTTTTGTGTTGCACTTAAAAATGCACAGAGCAGAGGCGGACGCCTGTTCTGCGGGGGCCCGCTGAGGGAATTTCAACCGAACGAGGTGGACAGCAGATTCCATAAAACTCGAGCCAACCGGAAGATGCTTTGTGCACTTCAGGAAGCGTCTCTGCTGCGTTACCGAATGGTTTTCTTTTTGTAGTGCAGCTGCCTCCGCAACCGCAACAACGGCTGCCAGATGGAGTGTGTGTCTCCGGTCCTGTCATACTCTTCGATAAGCCTGGTGAGATAGAAAGATGTGAAATGATTCTGAACTGCACTGAGGAAAACCACAATTGGACGCAAAACATAAGCTATTTTTACTCCCCAGCCCATTTGGGTTTGTCATTTTTATGCTAAGAGTTCTTACTATGATTCCTTTTTCTCTCTTTAATTTCACAGATGCCTCTATTTATTTATTACGCCCATGAGACTATTTGATTTGTTTGTTGTCGTACAATGATGCCGCATTTTTTTAAGTTAAAAAAGGAAAATCTGTCGCAGGCAGGACCATTATTATGCTAGTTACGGATCGTGTCTATTGGGTGATAAGAGGAATGGAAGGTGTTGGGATCTCAGGTGAAAAACCCAGGAAAGACTTGAATCGCTCTGACGCTGGTGCTGGAGTGTGTGTAGAAGGGGGGCGTCCTGCAGAGGTCACAGCCACTTCAAAGGTCAAAGTTTAGGGTTATTGCAGGCGTATAGAGCAGCTGGCACAGATTTTACAGGGACGATGGAGAACTTTGGAGCTGACACTGTAATTCTCAGCATCACGACTGTTTCCTGACTATGTTGTTTGAACAGATGCTGACGATGCACCTTTCATTTTTGTTTAGTCTATTTTTTTCCTGAAGCAATCTTTTTTTTTCAATTTGAATGGATTTTCTGTTTTAATTGGTTTATTTTTCCAGAATAAAACGATCAAGAAAGTTTTGATTCCTGTGGGCTTTCTGTGCGTATTCGGACGGATGAAACAACTTTAAGACTAAATCATCTACACGTTAAACAACCAGCAGTGTCGTTGTCTGCAAGCATCAGATCCATCGTTGTGAGGAAGTAAAGACGTTGTCACTGACCGGTAGCGGCCTGTGTCCGTCCCCCGCTGTTGTGCCGGTGAACGTCTGGGCGAGCCCAGGGACGACGGTCGGGGAGCCACGGTACTCTGGACGGCAGACAGGTCGGATCACTTCCCTTCTCCGCCCCTCCACCCTTCGCACCTAGACCGGAGGAACAAGCCCCCCCGCGGGGAGCATTTGCAAATCTGGTCTCCAGCCACACACTGGGCCCAGACGGTCAGTCCTGCCTGCAACACAAAACAAAGTTGATCAGAAGTAAATGAACATTTGGTCCTTGTAAAACCAATCAGTCTGTATTTTGTGGCCATTGTATTTTTATTAAAATCATGTTTTTGTACATTTTTTCAGGTTTTCTTGTAAAATGAATGCATTTATCAGTAGACTAATAACTGCTCTAGATAAGTTGCAGCTCTTTTAAACTCTTTAGTTTAACAATCCTAATGCGCATGGCAAAATATCCTGTGACGATAATTACCAAAATGAAAAGTGTCCCTCTGAAGTTTACCTCCACCCTGAGTGCTGGTGTGAATGCTAAACGGGAGAAACTGTGTTAATGATTTGGCTTGTCCAAAGTCACCTCTGAGCGTGGACGGTGTAAGAAGTCACACTCGGAGCAAACTTCACAGGAGGCCCCCACAGGAGGTGGGTGGGCGCTGGGTGATTCACGGCTGCCTTTTCTTATTCATCTGTGCTTGGGGGCCCCGGCTGTGTAGAGGCCAGGCTGCGTCTGTCTGCGCCTCTCACCAGGAGCGCAGGGGTCACGTCTGAGCACGCAGACACAAGCTTGGATCACACACACCTTAGAATTACCATGGGACACATTCCATTTATATCTTGAATTTTCTGCCAGGAACAAGTTAAAACAAACCTGGAACAGCAATGGTGCCTTTGCCAAATGTACAACAGATTAAAATATCCA
This sequence comes from Tetraodon nigroviridis, assembly GCA_000180735.1. NCBI lineage: Eukaryota > Metazoa > Chordata > Actinopteri > Tetraodontiformes > Tetraodontidae > Tetraodon > Tetraodon nigroviridis. Next base: position 1,019,929 of record CAAE01014992.1, on the reverse strand, counting down.
CATTTATTTAAAACCTGCAACATTCAAGTGGCTGAAGGAGAATTATAACATCCTATCTACCCCGTCTCCAACCAGGCCTATATAAGGAGCGAGTGGATTACTCATTTCACACCTCACCAAAGCCTACGAAGAGCAAAATGAATCTTGGAAACAGAGTGTACACAAATGGCCCACAATTGCAGAGTAATACACTGTCTTGGAAACAGCCGTGTGTGGGCAGACGCGGACTGAATTCTACACCAATACACATGAAAGCCCCCAAAAAGGACATTTATTACACCTTCATCACTGCTGACAGTCACTTTTCACTTACTTATAAATACCAGGCTCCAAACTTTCTAAATTAGAATAATGTACACAAAACTAGCAGCACATCCGGGGATGTTCATGGTCAACGAGGAAATATTTACACACACACACACTGACCGTACAGGCCGAAACCTCGACAGAATATCCCATGATTATACTTCCTTAATGGGACTAGTTCCCATTCATTAGCCAAAGAGCCTATAGGGACCTTCTACACATTCTAAAGATGTCTGCTATTAAATTCTAACACTGCTGAACTCTGAAGGTTTGCAATCATCTACCACGGCCTCCACGGCGAGTTCGAATGAGTTAAGGCAGAAACACCGAGCAGATTCTGACTTTCAGCCTCCTCCGAGGAGGAAGAGTGGTTCTGCTCCGATTCCATCTCGTCCAGGTCCGAGTCCAGGTCCTCGCTGGAGCTGCTGGACGGTGCCGGGGACACCTGGTTGGGATACTCAGCCCCAAACGGGGAGCAAGTGCTGCAGTTGACCTGCAGGCGCTCCTCGTCGTTCAAGGGCATGCTCTCCATCAGGTGGTTCAGCAGCTCCGCGGCCACTGTCTGGTCGAACCCGGGACAGGCGGAGACAAAGGTGTGCACGTCATGCATGCACTGGATGTAGCCCGCGGTGAAGCGTTCGCGTGCCTCCCGACTGGAAGCTTCCACATCTGCGGAGGAAAGAAATCAGGAAGGGTCACGGAAGAGCCGCGCGAACCCACGGCACAGTTGGAATCGGTTTAAAGGGTTCCTGCGCAAAGCTCTGCTGAGGTAAATGGGGAATAAATCATATAAGCAACTATTTTCTTTTGAAATATGCAGGTATGGACTCGGTATGTGTGATGCAGTCAGGTCCTTGCCTTGAGTCTGGTTTTGCAGAACGTTCTCCACGCGTTCCACCGTCATCTCCAACACTTCAGCGTTCTCCGCCTTTGACTGCAGCTAAAGCAGAGGGCGCAAATGCATCCTGAAGGCAAAACTGCTGGGAAGTAAACTTTTTTTTTTAAACAAATAGTTGTAAATGTTCTCTTACGTCCGCGTCAGCGACGAGGAGCCTGAGCTCCTGGAGGCTCTTGTTGATCCGAGCTCTCCTCTTCTTCTCCACCAGCGGTTTTCTGGCCTGAAGGAGAAACGGCAGCAGCGGGACACCTTGCCTTAGATCCGTGGGGAATATTTGGAAGCCAGCACGCACGAACCCTCTCACCTTTCTGTCTGATGGGACCCCATCTTCTCTGTCCGCACCGCCGTTGCGCACCGGGGCCATGTTGGCGTCTGGAGAGCCGTTACTGACTGTCAGGGCAACAGATGGAGGCTGGCCTCCCCAACTGCTTCTGTTGGGGTATATATGTCCTCATTTACATATGAATGGTGTGTGTGTGGGGGTGTGGGTGGGTGTGGGTGGTGGGTGCTCGTACCCACCAGAGTTATACTTTTTTAATTTTATTTTTTCTTTCTATCTCACATTGAGCAGATCAACTGAGAGCACAGTCAAAGCAGGCGACTGTAAGTGAACATTTTCTCCCTTTTTAAGGTGTGTGCCAGCGTGTTTGCCTGGACGTCGCCCCTGACAGGAGCGTTTATCTGCACCCACACCTACAGAGCAGCAGGGTGATGCGTTAACGCCAGCGTCTCAGCACCACTGCAGCATCAACCTACACCCTCGGGAACAGGTGGAGACACAAGAGATGATTTAGGATGTCCACCTTTTGTCCTCCAAACATCCCCAGCCCGGTGCCTTGTCCTCGCCCTCCTGTCAAAGGCACCTCCCAGCTGGAGCTGCCGCTTCTCGCCTTACATCATTAGTCATTTTGGTCCGTTTCAGGTCTGATTGTGAGCAATCACTTTTCCCAAATGTGAACTGGGTAATACTGTATGAGCCATCTGTAAAATCCACTACACAAATGTGTGGAACGCAAACGTGGTTGCATGTGCTTTGGGTTCATGGCATGGTAATAACAAAAATAATAATAATAATAATAATAATAATAATAATAATAATAATAATAATAATAATAATAATAATAATGTTCCCTGTAGTAGGTTTGTGGCCGACACTTGGACTTATTCCTGTTTTTCCCGATGATGCTGAGGAGATCAGAGATGTGGCTTTAAATAAAACACGGAAAGCACTGCCATATTGGGCGATTGTCTTCAGAATAAAAGCACAAACTAGCGTATTATAAATAATCCGGAAACAAGTAGGCTGTTTTACTCCGGCTACGTGAACACAATAATTTCAATGTGCGACTAAATGTTAAAGAGGTTGAAACAATCCATCTAGCGGCAAGCGGAAAGGTTTGGTCCGTACCTACACTCTTATTTTGACAGCGGTGGTCCGGGCCCACACAAGGCTCGTTCGTCAGAGAAGACGCGCCTCTGACGTCACCGGGGCCCGGGGGCGACGCGGCTCCATCGCTATAAAAGCAGGCCGGCTTGGTGCAGGGAAGCAGCTCACTGAAGCAGACCAGGGACAAAGCATTCCTGCACTGAACAAAACAAACATGGTGAAGATCACTTTCCAGCCGGTTTCGGCGCAGAAGCCCGAAAAAGACGTCGATGGAGACAAGATCGTTATACCACAAGCCAACGTGAGTTTGCCTAGTCTTTTGTTGTTGTATATCAGGTTACTTGGATTGTATGGGGTGGTTTGCAATCTGGATTGTATTGTCCTCATGTGTGATCATGTGATGTACTGGGATTTTATCGCATCAGCATCCCAGTCTGGCGATCCTCTTTCTATCTGCCTTAAAATATGTACTTGTGCAATACGCCAGTGGGTGTTTTGCATCTTTGTTGCAATGTATTTGGCACAGAGACAATTAGAATGAGCCAATCTCCTGCTAAAAGCAGCAGCTCCAGCCTGAGCGTGGACATGACGTCACCTTGTCCGACCTGGAGGAGGCTGCGGTCGGCTCAGCAGCCTGGGAACTCCACATGCTTCCAAACTGTGCACAAGACTTCTACTAGCAGTATTCCACTCCCTTTGGACCGGATGACATGAAAACATTGCTGTCAGTCTCTCTCTCTCACACACACACACACACACACACACACACACACACTGCGCCCACGAGTGACGTCACCTGGGGGTTTGTAGGATGAGTCCTGCAGGCAGAGTTTCGGTGCATAACTGAGACAAGCAATTCCAGAACAGTCCGTACTGTATCCAGACCGTGACGAAGACGCTCCCTCGTAACCAAAGTGAACCTGCGCAGAGGAAAGGTTAAAACGGAGCCAAACAGACAGGTTGAGTAGATGCAGCAGCCCAGCGTGAGTGAGATGAACCAAAGCAGGCTGGTCGCATCTCATCTAAAACCTGTGCTGCGGCGACATTCCAATTTTTTGCTGCATTTTTTCCTAAAAGTCAGAAGAGAAGTCTCTAAGTCTCAGTTTACGCCACTTTGGATGGGCTAGACGTCATAGATGGCGCATGTACAGATCCATAAATACGTCTGCCTCCGCTGTGGGATTCCTGCTTCACGCGTTCCCTGTTTTTCTACCCCACCGGGAGCGCTTTAGCAAAGCTCAAATATAGAGTGTGGAATTAGGCCTCTCAGAATAGACCTAGACAGCCACGTGCCAGCATCTTCGTCAGAGCCTGGCACGATCTGTTCTGCCTGCTTCCGCTCACCATGGCAACAGTAGTAGGGGAAGCCAGCAGAGTGACTGTGAGACCGTGGGTGGGCGGCTGCTACGTCTTCTCGCTCGTCCGTCCTACGTCTACCAGATCTCCTCCTCTGACTAACCGCTTGGCAGGCACCTCCTAGAACGGGGACACGCATTCAAAATCCACAACAGATCGCACCCGTCTTGAACATGTCCTCTAAACAGGGCTCTTTGTCCTTCCAGGAGCAGCTGGTGGTTCCTGCCGGTCCTAAGAAGCCGTTCCCAACGGGCCTGTGCTGCCTCACCTTCGGTCTGGTGGTCCTGACGTCGGTGTTGGTGACAGCCTCTGTCTACATCTACCGTTACCACTACATATCTCAGGTTGGTCCAGCTTCTCTCTAATCGACAGAGCGATAACGGCTGTCGCAACTGACACATGCTAACAGGGAATGTTTTGCCGCTCCCCCCACTTCCACTCTCCAGCAGATTCCAGAAGACAGCTTGTTCCACTGCCGGATCGTTTACGAGGATTCCATTTACGCACCTCTGAGGGGCCGCCAGGAACTGGAGGAGAACGTCGGCATCTACCTCGACGACAACTACGAGCAGATCAGCGTTCCCGTGCCCCACTTCGGAGGCAGCGACCCCGCGGATATCATCCACGACTTTCAGAGGGTAGGCTCTGGTCCGTCCCTGGATGATGTTATTACACCTGCGTAACATGTTTTAATCACTGGAATCTAAAAATCTGCTCCAGGGACTCACCGCTTATTACGACATCGCTTTGGACAAATGCTACATCACCGAGCTCAACACCACCATGGTGATGCCGCCCAGGAACCTGTGGGAGCTGCTCGTCAACGTCAAGGTGAGGCACGGCCGGGGAGGGGAGGAAGAGGGGGAGTGAAGGACGGATCTGCAGATGGATCAGGTGACTCACTCAGCTGTGAACCTCTCTCCTGCAGAGAGGGACCTACCTTCCTCAGACCTACATCATCCAGGAGGAGATGATGGTGACGGGGAGGGTGAGGAACATGAGGCAGCTCGGTCCCTTCATCCACAGGCTGTGCTACGGCAAAGAAACCTACCGCCTCAGACGCCGCAGCCAGCGCCGACGTGAGTGCACGCTTTGGCTGCGCGGGATGTGAAATCACGAGTGACCGGCGTTGGGGTCGTTATCAGTCATGTGACACCTGGGTTAAAACTGTGAATCAGAGGGAAATCCGGTGTGAAGTCGCTAACAGAGCGAGGGATCACACAGGACGTGAACGTACTTGAGACAGTTCCAGTGGTGTAATGTCCTCTGCTAACAGCTCTGTCACTTTCACAGCGCGCGCTCGTGTGTGTGTGTGTGTGTGTGTGTGTGTGTATTGGGGGGGAGGGTTGGCAGCTTGGGAGCTTCCTGCTCCAGTGTGTGAGTCACTGCAACATCCACACTGTGGAGGAGGCAGTGATGCAGGCGTGTGAAATCAGCCTCGTCTTCGCTCCCGATTGGCTGCGCAGATGACGCAAAAACCTCCCAGTGCTTATACGGGGCTGACAGTCACGCCAGCGGACGGCTGTGGGCGGGGCCACCTCGGGCGGGTGTCCTGACTCAAGCCCAGATCCACTTCTCAGTAAACCTCACGCGTGTCCTCCTCTGTTCCAGGCATCGACAGGCGGGAAACAAAGAAGTGCCACAGCATCCGTCACTTCGAGAACACGTTTGTGGTCGAAACCGTGATCTGCGACAGAGTCTAAATCTGTGGCGGAAATCACAGCCATCCCACCGTGAAGCCAATTCCAAACCATACCTCCTTAATTCCTTAGGTTATAACTGCACTTTAAGAGCAAGACCACGTCACGTTGGCGTTAACGTGTCCGTCTCCAGACCAGAGCTCTTTTCCTGTACTGGTTTTTTGTTGTTGTTGTTGTTGTTGTTTTTTGGGTTGGTTTTTTTTTTACATCTGACAGATGTGCCAATGGGATTTATCTGTAGCTTGTCTATTTGTTTCAGGAGATGTTATCGCGTCAGATTCTCATCACAAGGTTTTAGTTTCCTGTCACTGTGGCCGCTGGTTGAGGGGAATTCGAAGCTGCATGCACGATGCCCTCCAGCTGCTGGTTGTTTCCAGGGTGTTTTCTTTTATTTACAATGCCAGGAAATGGCCAAACATACCTCATGTAGTTTCTTGGCTAATTTGTAACATTATTGATCTGTGTATATAACTTTACTTGTACCTAAGCAATATACTGTATTATTTCAAACACATTGTTACTTGCATAGATTTTTATCTAAAACTGACCTGTTTTGCTAGTGTTTCATCACGTCTTGTCTCTTCGTTTCCCGAGCATCACCCTTTTCCCTTCCTCCTCTGATCAAATGGCTTTAGACTGTAATTAGTAGCAGTGCTTTAGAGGGACACATGGGAACCAAAGTCTGCGAGCGGCGATGCTAAACTAACGCTGAGGAGACCTGAAAGAACACTTTTTACTCTAGGTATCAGTCTTGTTCTCACTCCTTGTCATGTTTTCTATCTCTGAGACACACGTGTGCGTGCGTGCTGAGACGTCGCCGCGCTCTCCGACGCCTCCATTCACTGTACAAACACATAGTCCTGGAATATCTCACTGCTTTGAAAGATAAACAAATAAACCATGATGAACCTGTGACGCGCTCTGAGCCTCGTTGAATGTTTCCAACCTGAGACGGTGCCCTCGCCGGGTCGAACCATGACCGACTGAGCTTCTGGAGAGCGCGTGCTGCCTCTGACGCGCTGCTTGTCTGTGGTTACATGTCTGAGCCAAGTGCTGCACCGGCGGTGTGAATGTAGAGCACGGCACAGCACCGTTTCCGGTGGTTCACTTTCATTTCAAAGGAAGATTTGAGTGTACTTTTTATTTACTGACATTTAAGGATCATTAGCAGAAATCCAAACCAGGCGGAAAAGAAAAGGCCTGTAGAACTAAGGTGAAAAAATGCCCAGGTGATATATTTTAGATGTGTGCATGTCCTTTTCTCCTCCGTCGTTTCCCCGCAGAAAAAGCCCGTGTCAGTATTTAAATATCTGATATTTAAATGATCAGACCTACAGATCTGTGCATATCATATTTAATCTGACAACAGACTATAAAAAATCGGGCACACTAGATTTTAAAATGGTAAAAACTAAACCAAAGAATGAAAAAAAAAAAATGCAAAAGCAAAGTTAAGTAATGCCAGTACAAAATATTATGTCAAAAGTAATACAAAAAAACCCCAGAAATGGCAGTTTTTGGTTTTTATATCTACAGTAAAAGCAAGGGTAATATACTCAAGGTCAGCAAAAAAAAATTGTTTCCCGTTTTGTACAATATGTGATTAAACCCTATTTATATACAGTAACCGTCCTTTGGTGAACATAGCAAGTCCAGCCTTCATGTCGGAACGACGCTTCCTCCTATTGTCATTGCACACACTCAAAGCCACAATGGACAGAACTTTGAAAATGGAAAACATTCAGTTGATGTTTGTAGCAGGTTTTTGTTCTGACTAAAATTCAAACAGACTCAGTCACTAAGTGCAATAAAAAAAACGCTTAGGATTTATCAAATAAAATGCTTTACCTGTTTGATCTAAACAATAAAATTGTAATATTTGTTACTTATGTCATGAAGTAATATAAGCTTAGTTCGACTTTTATAGGCCATCGTTGCAATTTGGAAGTAATTTAACTTTTTACAAAATCTGTAAAATTGAAAAAATGATTTTTAAATAACCCCGATGCATGTTGAAAATTGTTATTATTATTGTTAATAATAATAATATGATTTTATAGCAATTACATTCCAGTTGGTCTGAGGGAAAAGAAGCAAATCAAGAACATTTATGAAAAGAGTTTTGTTCTTATTCAAAAATAAAAGGGATTTGAATTAACTAAATATCAGAATAAATGGGATCTGATTTAAATGAATTTAAAACTGCAGGTTTAGGTTGGTGTTTGTTTTTTTGCTGCTGAAAGATCTGATCCTTTTCAAGTTTTATAGGAGTGTTAGCTCACCTTCAGAATTGCTACTTCAAAGCTACGCACAGGCGCCTTTTTGCAGCCTACATTCTGTGTTTCACAGATCTTTGCAGTTTCGTACGTCCCACCACCCAAACTTCCTGTTTTCAGACCAACTCATCGGCAGTCCCTGTAAGTTTTCCACTCTAAACCTTTAACTCTGCGCCTGTCTGGCTCTCGGCCTCCTTTCACTCACCAGAAAGTGCGTTTCAAGGTGAAGTCCTCTCTGAGATGCTGCAGGTGGCTCTTCTTTGGCTCAAGATTGAAAGCTGTAAGGTGTTTCTGCTGCTTCTCACCTCGTGTAGGATAAAGTAGTAGCACAGGGTGTCCAGGCAGCAGGTGACGTTGGACACACACATGCTGATCTGGATGAAAAGGCTGATGTTGCTCTGGGCGCCACAGTCCTGGATCACCCCCTGGTGCACCTGATTTAAAAAAATAAATCAATTATAAAGCATAAAATTCTGCACATCTTCTGCTTTAACATTTCTGCCATTGTTGCTGTTGTTTACCCTTTTTGGTTGATGGCAAATTCTTAAAAAAAAAACAAAAAAAACAACAAAAATCTGAGGATGTCAGTGGCAAATCTAATTTGATTCTTTTATTCGTCCTATAAATTGAACTTTTAAACTGGTGAAACGTAACTTCTAAACACGTTTGGTGAGGTGATGCTGTGAGTTGGTGCAGCCGTTGCTCTTACCAGGAACTGCAGCAGGATGGCCAAGTGACTGGGGGTGAAAGGTAAGAGGAAGGCGCTCAGGCCGCTGTAGATGATCTTCAAACAGGCCCGGCTCTGCGGGCTGCTCTGGCCCGACTGCTGAAGGGCCCAGATGATCTGGAGCGAGCAGTAGACCAGCACCAGCGAGGGCCCCAGGAACCCGAACACCAGCAGGCAGACGATGACCACGGGACTCCAGACCTTCTCCGAAAGCCTGTGGAAACAGTGGAAGTCCATCTCCCCTGGCTCCCTGAAGCGATAGCTGGTGGGGAAGATCACCCCCAGCATGACCAGCCAGACCCCCCCGCACGCCAACAGGGCCGCCCGGGGCGAGCGCAGCTGCTTGGCCCTGAAGGGGTGACAGATCGCCAGCCAGCGGTCCACAGCGATGCTCAGGATGGTGTAGATGCTTCCGTATATTCCCACAAAGTACAAGCTTTCCAGGACAGAGCAGAGAGGCTGGAGGTGAGCCGGCCAGGGGTTGCTGGTGGCGTGCATTTTGAAGGGAAGGAGGAAGAGGAGGAGAAGGTCCATCAGAGCCAAGCTGCTCATGTAGATGACGGATTCTGACCATTTGCGCAGGAAAAGGCAGAAGACCAGGAGCGCCGCGGTGTTGAGGATCAGGCCGCAAACAAAGATGGGCACGTAGATGACCAGCTCCAGGTACTTCATCAGGTGGTCCACCTCTTCGAAGGAGCAGTTGCCCGGCATGATGGAGGTCGCAGAACGCACAACTGAGCCCAAACACACGAATCAGACGTTCATGTTTCTATGTGAACTTTCCTTCACAGAAACATCTGAAGAGTGTGCCAGCCCGTCTCACACCTCACAGGCTGAGCACTCTGCGGATGTAAACACACACACACACACACACAGAAGAGTGAAAATTACATCAGTGCCACAGATAGAATCCTTTGTCTCAGAAATAACCTGCAGTATTTGAGTTGAAAGTGTGAAGCGCTGCGACTTACCTTACAAATGGCAGCGCCGCTCGTCCACCGCCCGCACTGTGCCAGACACACTTCTGCTTTCTCTTCCATCGTTTCATCATCACTTCCTGAGACGGGGGGGTACACGCTGTTATGTCTGCGGCCTGGCGTTCAGTTAAGCCGCACAGATAATAGAAGCAGATTGCAAACATTGGCATGAGATTCATCTGTTTGAAGAAGGAAGCCGATTTTTGAAATTTCTTTTTTCGGCTGCTCGTGACTCTTGATGATGGGGCGATTATTTGGAAAGAAGGAAACTGCGGTTCCTAAACTAGAATTTCCACATTTAAATAAACAAGTCTTGTGATTTTCTGGCAGAGAAGAATAGAATAGAATAGAATAGAATAGAATAGAATAGAATAGAATAGAATAGAATAGAAACTTTATTCATCCCACAGCGGGGAAAATTCACTGTTCCGGCAGCAAGACATTGGTGAAAGAATGCTTTGATGTTGACATCGCATTGCTTTGATGATGCATCCCTGTTTATCATATAACCGCAAACACCCGTGGCAGGCCATTATAATACAGATGCGTGCACGAGCGTGTCTGTCGCATTAATAAGCCGAAACTCTCAGCCTGCAGAGTCTGAGATGGACTGAGATTATTTTACGGTTTCCTGGTTTTAGGTTTGACGCTGACTAAGCTCCATTTAAAGTCTGAGAAACTTTCTTCTGCTTCTCATAGGAGCAAACCGTTACGGATGTTTTAAACAGACGGTTCTGCCAACAGTCATCTGTCACCTCCCACCATCAAAAGAACAGAGGTCAAAGGAAGAAAAAAAAAGACAAGGTTCAATTTTGCAAAAAAGGCTGAAAGATCTGGGTTGATACTTTTTATTTCCTCTATGTTATTTAAAATAACTAGGAGTATTGGTGATACTATGTGTCCTTTCACACTAAAACCCCGGTGATATTTGTTCTCCAGGGAAAAAAAAAAACAGCATTTCCAGCCACGCACATTTATGGAAGAGACATTTTCAAAATGGTGGTTAATGGTTGGACACCGCTGCGGGGATCTTTGCTAATTCTACAGAAGAGACAACATATTTAAAAAACAAAAAAAAGTACCGAGGTGGAGAAATAAGAGTTAGCGAAGAAATTCGACCAACTGGGAAAAAAAAGCCAAAGCGTAAATATAAAAGAACGTTTTAGGGTTTACTGGAGCAACCAGCCAGCTTACACGTTCCAGCTCCAGCGAGGACAAACAGAGCACATTCAAGGCCGCAAATCACACACACACTCACACACACACACACACACACACACACACACACACTGTGTTCACTTTAGGAAGCGGTGAACTTTCTGAGCGTGATGATAACGAGGGCCAGGAGGACAGACGCTCCCAGGAAGACCGCTATGACGATGGCTGTGATGGCACCAGGTCCCAGCACACCTGGACACACAGAGCGGGGGTTGTGGGCTCAAAACCCAACCAAGGAATTCAGTAAGGTCGTTAGGATATTTTTGGAACCTTCTTCATCGATAGCCGGGACGTGGGTGCTGTCGGTGTAGTCGAAGGTGAAGGCTTGCCCCGTCATGTCCTGGAACGGGTCCTTGGTGATGAGGTCACCCGGAGGTTCTCCAGATATGGTATCCTGGTTCTCCCTGGATATTGTCACCGTCTCTGCAGACAGAGAACGCTACTTAACCGTAATTCTGCACCAACTGACGAGTGTTTTTCCACATTTTTGAGCGCTGGCGGAGGTTTGATGTTTCCTCTGGGGAGGCGGAGCGGCGTACACGTCCTCATCTGGAAGGACTTCAACAGCCCTCCTCTGTCTGCCCACCTAACGGTCTCAGCCGGGGCATAAGGATGTCTTTGTAGGCGATAAACGTTTGTCTATCGGAGCAACAAGTTGCCTCTTTGCAGGTTTCGCTCTGACACCAGGGTCAGAGGAGCTCCCCCTCCTCCAGCAGTCGGCTAATTACTCAACCGAAACTGCAGATATTTTACCTTTTAGCACCAGCAGTCGGCCTGTAGGACTTTGTTTTCTCTTCTAACCACCAGTTACCTCTGAAACCAGTTACCTCTGCTTATTTTGGGCCAACAATCGGGAAAATAAGAAACGCCTGTGCAACTGTCGTCACTATTGTTACTACGGTAAGAATCGAATCTCCATGGTAACTGCACAGCTCTTCTTTAGATTAGACCTTGACCTTAGGAAAAAAAAAAAAAAAAAAAGGCCACCCACTCGAGTACACTCATCCTTTACTCCACACATTCCATCTCTGACCGTAATTCAAACATTCAAATTGAGAATATTTACGCTCAGGTAACTAAACACTCCTCAGGACACACCTTCACTCTGCTCTAGACTCCCCCTGACGTGGTTTCTGTGAGGGAGCGTAGCCTCTCAGGGGTCAGCAGCGCGTTAGCGTTGCTGGGTTTAGAAGTTCTGCTGGGGACTCGGAGCGAAGTGGTCCAGGTTCCCGCAGCAGGCCGCAGGGCTGGAGATCCAGGCCTGGGGCCAGGACGGCCATCAATGAGGCCTTCAGCCGGCCTCACAAAAGGCAGCTTGTGCGGTCACGGAGGGCGACGGGCTGCACCCAGCCGTACCCAGAGCAGAGCCTGGCCAGTCACTGCACCACAAACAAACTTGTTTATTAAACAGCCTGTGTGTGAAAGGCTGCACCTTCTGGACTGACGAATAAATGAGAAGGTGAAAAATAACAACCATGTGTTCCTTCTGTGTTTGTTTCCATTTCCACTGTTTTTATTTCTATTTTTCTGGATATTTACTCGTTTCAATTTTTATACGTTTGGATTTTTTTTTTAAATTCAATTTCATTTGTGAAGCCAGTTTGAGGCACCACAAGCCACCCCAGACTTGATTTATTTGAGTCTTGCCGTTACTGGTGTTCCAGATTGCTCAGCTCAGTCACAATATTTATCCAATTTTTCCTGTTTTACTTAAACTGCATCCCATACCTATTCAGGCCTTACACCAACAAATATTTATCACCACCTTTAACTTTTCATCCTGGAAGTGTTCGGATAAGCCAGAACATTCTTCTATAGAAATAAATTACTCACTCTTTCATCTGTGACCATGACCTGTGAACAGCCCCCTTCAGCCTCTCCTGTTTATTGAAATTAGTTTCATCTGTAAGAAAATTGCAGAATCTAGCAACACAAACTCCCAAATCTAATAAAAACCGAGGAGAAAAAGAGCCAAATCTGACGCACAGAGGAGCGTTTGTGGGCGTGGTGGGATTTCACACCGGTGGGAGAGGCGACTGGGCGACGCAGACAGATGTGTGTGAACAGGAACCAGGCCCTGAAATGGCACCGACGCAACCAGAAGACGTCAGACGCAGATTCCGGCGTCTGGTCTACAGTACGGAGATGCTGCGTCGCCCGTTTTAATGAGGCAGCCAGGAGGGAGCGTGAGTAATTCTCACAGCACGTTGCTTAAGCCTGTGAACACATGCTGTCTGAGTGAGTCAAGCGCGGCTGCCTCCTGTCACGCTGCTCGTCTCCTGCTTGCTCGGTTTGGTGGTTTTTGGTTCAAAAACACGAGTTTAAGCAAAACCAGACTTGAGAAGTGTCACAAACCCAACCGGCTGCCAGCGGTGACCAGCTTTCCCCATCTTGGGGCTGAGGCCACATTGTTGACTGGTTCTGTTGCCACAACCTCGTCCTCTCTGGCCCTCACAGAGGCAGCAAAAGCAGAACAGAGAGCAGACAGATGTTCAGGAAAGACCTGACAAGAGCGCGCCGGCATGATACAGCCTTCACCGTCCACTGCCCTCGGTTTCACTTTCAGCTGCGCCGATTACACCAGAGTTGCCAAAATAGTGAACTAAGTGTGTCCCCGTCAGGAGGCGCAGCAGTGATGTTATTTACCTGTGTTTGTGAAGGCCACCATGAGTCCCACCAGCACCAGGAGGATGGATCTGCAGACCTTGTGGCTGTGATCCATGGCGACCGAGACACGGGGCGAAGGTTCTCCGGGAACTCGTCCAGCGGCGACTTTTAAAACTGAGGGAGAAGGAGGAGGAGGAGGAGGAGGAGGAGAGCGCAGGAGAGAGGTAGATGTGAAGGGGGGGGGGACCATAGGTGTCAGCACAGAGTGGACTTTGTGAGTACATCGTCACTGGACATGCCCACTTTGGCCACAGATCAGGGTGTGAGGGGCAAACATTCTGTGGCTGCCGACCCTGGGCTGTCAGCAGGCGTCAACATGGAGCACATTTTAATACCTGCAGGAGGGGAAGTTAAAAACAGCTTTTATATAGAAAAGGTTGGCTACAGACTGGGACTAACTAACTCACCAAGAAATGGCACCAAGAAAGTGCAGAGTTGACATGCTCAGAAAACTTTAACAGTGCACGTTTTCACATTGTTTTGGGAAGTTTTAGCCTTTTTAAACCGTGAAAGTTCCCCATTGACCATACCTCTGTTATTTCAGTGCTGCGCGGTTTTAAAATAGCGACTGCTTCCTGAAAATGAACACAGAAAAATTTCATCTTCAAGCCAGACAGTCGACACACTGCTGACATTACGACTGTGATTAGACCCGCAGTAACAGTTCCATTTGAGGAGTCAAAGGACTTTTGATTCCAAGTTTCCATTTGTTTTAGACACAAGTGTGAACAGGCCACACTTTAGACTGTTTTATTATTTCATACTGCAATAAAAAAAAGTCTGACAGCAGATCATTTCCATATATTATAATACATATGCAGAATTGAAAGGGTTTTTTTTCCTTTAAACAGTCTAGTATTTTACAAGAAATAGATAACTACTCCAAACTTTTGAACATGTCCTTAAAACAGGACATAAGTGGGTGTGAATCCTTGGGCTGTACTTTGCTGACATGATCCTTGAACACCCAGCAGGAGGGGGAAGTTATATGTGGGGGCATTTTCAATAAATAAAACAAAGATGGATATAATATCTCTAACCTTCCCAATGAAACCCAGCAAACTCCGCCTGTATACCCACACAAATTCCATACAATCAAAGCCAAATTGTGACATTTGTGGTTGAATTTCTACTGAATTTAAGGGCGAAGCAGCCGACCAATGCCTCAGCCATCGGAAGCTGGTCCAGAAGCGAGGGAATTGTGCCCCCTATGTCACAGTTTACTGGTTAGAATTATAAATGTGTGTGAGGGTTTACTGATGGAAGCCTGAAAACTGAAAAAAAAAATAATTAAAGATGAGCATCGTGGGCGAGGTCAAGGGGCCACACTGAGGGTCCAGGTAACACAGCTGCTGTTCAAATCAGTCCGTGGAGTTTGCTTGACTGCTGTCCCTTAAAAATCCTCCACAGTCTCAATTTCTCCCATATTCAATCTCTCAGATGATGCATTCACGGAAAAACCTGAGAAATCAAACAGAGAAAACACAATATCAGGTGGCGAAGGTCAGACAGAATTGACCTCTGCCCCAGTGGCACAGCTTTGCTCTCACCTAGTAGGCTGGGGTCTGCGCGGACCATCTTCTGCTTCTTTTTCTTCTTCCCTGAGGTGACCGTCTCAAAGCGCTGCTGCTGCTGCTGCTGCTGCTGCTGCTGCTGCTGCTGCTGCCCACTCGTGTGGTTTGACTGGTACAGTGACGAGGATCCTGTTCCACCCCACACAGACTCCTGTCGGCAGAAAAACGCCTCATTGCAAACAGTTTACAGAAGACCTCCCGGTGGTGCACACTCTAGTTCCACTATGAATTTAGACATTAAAAATAAACAGTCACACTGTCATTTTACTGGCTCAGATACATAACTACCACAGCCCTGATGGGTGTTAACAGATTTAGCCTCCAATGACACTTTTTGGGCTGACGTGACGCAGGAGGTTCTCCGGTCTGGAGCACCTTCCTGGTCGCTCACCTGTTGCTGCTTGAGAGCTTGCTGTTGGTTTGGCAGCGCCTGTTTGTGTTGATTAGTGTTCTGTTTGGCACGACGTTCGATGAACTGCTTGGCAAAGTCCTTGGCCTCGGGAGTGTCCCCCAGATAGGCTCTGACGTAGTCGTGCACCTCGTACGGAGAGTCCACTTCTTTCAGGAAGGATGCAAACGTGGGAACTGGGAGAGCAGCAGAGGGGGTGTATTTGAGTCTGCTGTCCAGAAACGTCCCCTTCCAACCGTGGCCGTTGTACATTGTTGAAGGCTTACCATCCAGGTTATTGGCTGTGTTCAGGGTGTGAAGAGTTTGCTCACACCACTGTATGAAGGTGTCCTGCTGGCTCTTCGTGACCCCCTGGAACAACTTTAGCAGCTTCTCTTCTTCTTCTGCCTTTTTATTAGCTCGCCCACTCATTGAGTTGCTTTGTAAGTCAAACACCAGAATTACTAATTGCACTCTAAAGATGGCTTGGCTTGTATTCCTGGTACACCTCATCTGCCTTCAGACATGAAGAAATACCTGAGGTTGGCATTGCCTTTGTTGTTCTTCTGTGTGTTGCCTTTCCTGGTCTGGGGAGGTGGCTGGACTGCCTCTTTTACAGCATCATCCCAGAAGCCGATGTTGGAGTTGTGTGTGTCGCCCCAAACACTGCTCGAGTCTGACCCCCAGTTAGTAGACACACTGGTGCTCATAGAGCCCCACACTGAGGTACTCAGGGGTGTCTGCAAAAGTACAAATTTACTGTTATTTTCAAAGTGTGCGTACAATTCTACGGTCTTCACTTATCTGAGGGGACACTCACCGTTCTAGCCTGATTGCGGGTCGGCTGAGTCACCGTGGGATGTTGTGGCTGCTGCTCTTTCCTCTGCTTCATCTGCTGAGCTTCTTCCCTTTGAATCTCCAGTAATGACTTAGTGACGGCTGGTTGTTTTGCCATGCTACCCCAACCAGATGGCTTCGCCTGAGGTTGCTGGGAGAGCTGCAGGGCTTGTTGCTGTTGTAGCTTCAGGAGCTCCTGCTGCTGACGTCGATGCTGCCGGGACATAAACATGAAAGAATGAATTCAGAGCTACCCCTCAATTGAAGAAAGCCATTACATAATGAAAGCTGAAATACTGCACGTGAGACACCCTGGGTGGAAATGGGTGGCCCCTTACCTCCTCCCTCGCTTGTCGTTCTCGCTCTTCCTCTAATTTCTGGATCTCAGCCAGTGACAGTGTGTTCTGGTTATGATTTATTGTGTTGACTGACTGCTGGCCCCATTTAGAAGAAGAAGGAAGCTGTACAAGACAAGGAATTGTGTGAGTCAGTAGGTTTTGGGACCATCTACGCAGGCTTCCCATCATCCTGCTACCTTCATCTGTGCGAGCTGCTGTTGCTGCTGCTGCTGTTGCTGAAGTCTCCTGAGGGCCTCCTGTTGCTGCTGCCGCTGTCTCTGTAGCTCCTGTTGCCTCTGGGCCTCCTGCTCTCTCCTCTTCTGTTCTTCTTCCTGTTGTTGAGCCAGAGCTGCTGCTGCCGCGGCGGCGGCTGTGGCAACGGCGGCTGCGGCGGCCACAGCCGCCGCCTCTTCTTCTGCTCGCTTCTCCTCCTCTCGCCTTCTTAATGCTTCAAGTTCCTCCTGCTTTCTGCGTTCTTCTTCCTGCTGATGTGGAACGCAGTGCACATATGAAATTAGGTCAATGCACCCAAAAACGGTTAAGACATTTATTTTGGTCAACTGACCTGTTTGCGAAGGAATTCTTCTCGTTTTTTTCTCTCCTCCTCTTCCTTCCGCCTCTCCTCCAGCCTTCGCAGGGCTTCTTCTTGTGCTAGCCTATCCTCTTCCTCCCTTTTTCTGCGCTGTGCTTCTTCGTGCTCTCGTTGCCTTCTTAACGCTTCCTCCTAAAATTCACAACAACAATGTTGGAATCAGGAATCGGAATCAGACAAACAGATTTGCTTGAAGGAAATGATGCTAAAGAAATGACGGAGAGGAAATTCGGAATCGCACTGGTCTGATCTCCTACCTGTTTCTGTCGTGCCAGTTCCTCCTCTTCTAAACGTTTTTGTTCCTCTTCTTGCCGAGCTCTGAGGGCCTCCTCCAGCCTTTTCCTCTCCTCTACCTCCCGTTTAGCTCTCATTTCTGCTTCACGCCTCTCTAGCTCCAACTGTTATTGCACAATTTTAACACAATTTTTTAAAAACCTTAAGCTAACAAGATTTGTGAGTGTAGTGTAGTACCTATATTTATTATTCAAGGGTTTTCTTTTATTTTTTTTAAATTATGTGATATGTGTGAAATATGTGATACAGTGTGTATTAAAAGGGAAATCCTGGAACAAGACTTTTTTAAAGTGTTTACCTTTGCAGTCTTTGCCTTTTCATACTGCTGCATCTGCTCAATTGTTGGAGCCTGTGCCATGGAGTCTATAGGTAGATCCCAGACACTGCTGCCATCCCAGGCTGTGGACAATAAAAGATTATGATGCAACATGACTGCAGCTTCTGATTTAGGATCAAAGATCTCTCTTTAAAAAAGTGCCCAAAACATTGAATGTAGAAGTCACTACTTTGAGCAGCTTGTTGGAGGTTTGGTGTGCAGGAAGCCTGAGAGGAAGGGTTCTGCATTTCCCACACGGAACCAGAATCAGGTACAGAGAGGGAGCGAGTAACAGGAGGTAGGAGGCTCTCAGACGCTCTGAAGAAACCAAGTGAAACAGTCATTGGCAGTTGTTCTTCTCGTTACATGTGTATATGTAAACTTCTTCATAATGTACAATTAAATTTTATTTAAGCATAGCCAACCTTAACTTCAGTGCCTGGTATTGCTGTAGAATCAGGCTGATCTGCTGTTGGTGCTGCTGCTGTTGCTGTAGAGGAGCTGAGCTGAGAGCTGCAGCTTTCTGCTGGGCCAGAGCCTGCGCATACTGCTGCCTAAAGGCAGACACAGACAAACGGAAACCTTTGAGTGAAGGCTGAATAATTCCCAGGCCATAAATAACTGATTTTAAATGGCTGTACCTGAGGAGATACTGATATTGGAGCTGCTGCAGTTGGTAAAGGTTAAGAGCAGTAAGTTCTTGCTGCCTCTTGAGTCGCTCCTGATCACCATCCCCCTGCAACAAGCACAGACAAAGAATTACTCACAAATAAAGCATGCAAAAACAATTCCAAAACCACTGTTGAGATGAGAAAAAAGCTTTTGGAAATATGCATGAGATGCGTGGAAAGAGCGAACTATGCTGCCATCTACAGGTCAGGACTGCTAGCTACCGCTCACTGGAATAACACGGGCTGCTTGTCACAAACATGTACCTGCAGGGGTGGGGGTGCAGGGCCTGGAGAAAACGGAACCCTCCCCCATATCTTCATAATCTCTCCAAGGGGCTGAAAAACTTCATCACATCCTCTTTTGACTAACAGTGACACTTGGAAATAACCAGCCTGGAACCACTCTGTCATCTCCTGGTTACTGAAGGGACCTGAGGAAGCACCAGAGTGGAGAAGAGGTTCGGTGAAAACAGTGAGATTAAGCGTGTGTGTGTATATCACATTTATCAAACAAGTCTCACCCTGGATCTCCCCTTGTGGGTCTTTGTAAAACCACTTGAGTGCAGCCTCATGGGTGAGCGGCAGACCTGTAGGTTTGGGCTTCTCTGAAGTCTTTGCTGTGATTCTGTCGTCGTCCACCCCTCCGTCCTGCAGGTACGCCACCATCTTCTCTGCCTCCTGGGAAACAGATGATCCATAATCCTCTAAAAGCCAAACAACCTCAAAGCAGATTTAATGTGCTTGACAAACACATGTTTAACTCCCTAATGTGTGTATATTCCCGTAACAACTACTAATGGATATGAGTAACTCTTTCTTTGTAGCGTTTAAAAAAGCATACAACTATGAGAAACTGCAGCGTAGTCTAGCTAATATAAATAAATACATGAATAGTCCAGCATTGTGAGTCCAAATGCAAGACTCCAGCGCGCTTGTGTCTCCACTTAGTCAGTTAATGTTGTGCGTTCATTCTTCAGAGTTCCAGTAACCAGACTTTCATTTAGGAAAAGTGCCAAAGTCTCAGATTTGTGGTAAAACCACAGCAACATACCTGCTCTAAATGTTTCAGTCCCTCGTCTTCATCTGTGTCGTGTATTACTGTGCTAGGCCTGCTAATAGGTGCCAGCACACTCGATGAGAAGGCCAGGGGGTTGTTCATCGCAACAGGAATCTCCATGGGCTTCTGCGCTGGTAATTGGACTGAGGGTGAAGGAGCTGATATTGTAGCCAACAGAGAACAGCGGATATTAGGAGTCATTCTAAATGAGCAGATTAAACTGGCATGGAAAAAAAAATTGTGTAAACTGGAAGCTTCCAATCCCACCTGCAGCAAGAGATGTAGAAATGTGGGCCATGGGCACCGACTCCAGAATGGCACTGGACAAGGGGACATGCAGGGGAGCTTTGGAGGGCTCTGGTGAGACCTCCAGAGGTGGTGGTGGTGCTGGTTGTTGTTGTTCAGCAGGCCTCTCTGACTCTTCTGTTTTAATATTCTGACTCTGGGACAGAGGCTGAGCAGGACTCTGGGATTCTGAGACTGGCGGAATGACGGGTGACGTAACAGGTGAGGTTTCTTCTAATACTCTTGTCAACTCTGGAACAAAGAGAAAAACTCTTAGTGTCTTCTTTCATAAATTTGATGCAGATCATCTCTTATATAATAGCTATATCTTATTCAAAATCTATTTGGAACAAATCCCATACTATAACAGAGTTTCTTGTTTAAAATGAGAAAACTCTGAGACCTTTGTGACCGGCTTCTTTCTTGGCTTCAGTTTCCACTTCTTTGGTTTCCTTGGGCTGACTCTCTTCTTCCTCCAGGCTCTCTTCACACTCCTCTAACGGTTTAAAGTCAAGCTCTGCCTCCTCCAGAATCGGCTCCTTGGAGGCCTTCTGAATAAACAAAGAACAGTCAGGCTAGGCAAGCGTTAATAAATAAAATTTGAAAACTTACTCACAGAATGAGAACATTTTACATTTAATTCAAAAAGCCTTTCTCACAGTTGTAAAAATGTTACAACAACAACAACAACAACAAAAGAGGCACAAGTTCATAAAAATGCAAATACATTTGAAATCATCAGGGGAACTCAAAATTCAAAACATATATATCAGAAATACTTCCAGCTCATCTCACCTTGAGAGAGAGAAAAGCCCCAGAAGAGTCGAAGGTCCCTGCCTCCTCGTCTGCGTCCTCCAAACACCACTCAGGCAGGCTGTCCCTCTCATCCTCCAGGCTGCCGCTGCCCGAACGTGGCCTCCTGTAGCCACGCTCATCTTCTCTGGCATCAAAAGGGAAACGGCGGCGCTGATCTGGGACTTCCCGCCACCCCGCCGCCCTTGGTCCGTCTGGAACACCGATACGTCAACCACTGTTCTCAACATGCATATCGCCACCAACGCGCAGCGTCCTGGATGTACCTGGGCTCGGGGGGACACCACCGATCACCGTCACGGCGAGAACCTGCCAGCCGCCAGCCCCCTTCGTCATCCTCTCCGTTCTGATCGTCACGGGAAGAACGCCAGTTCTCGCTCCCTGTGCGCGCAAAATCGTGCTTTCTCGGCAGGACTGTTCCTCCGTCCTCGTAGTTGCCTCGAACTGCAACCAGCAGGGTGTGTAAGTGTCTAACGTGAGGCTCCTTTGGAGAAATCTCCAGTTCTTATCAAACAAATAACTACGCAAAAAGCCTTTTCTTACTGTGGTTCATCTGAAAATGTCCTGGTGCTGCATCCACTAGACAGACAGAGCGCAACAAGTTGATAAGCCAATACATACATCACGCGCTGCTAATCCCAACAACTAAACTTTGACACCAACCTGGGTCTTTTCGACCAGGCTTTTCAAACCTTCTATCTCCCCTGAGGTAAAACACAAGCACGCATTAGGTCATATAGCAATGATGAATAGCAATATTTGCGTTTCTTTTTCAAACCTTTCTTCCCAGCTCTGGGAACGGTGCATCTCTCTCCCTCCACGACCGAAACCTTCCACATCATCAAAACTTCTTTGGTAAAACCCTCCATCTCCCCTGCCCCGGCCTGAACACAAACACAGGGTGACATGACCGCACCAGGGTTAGACTACAAACAACTGGCAACACTTCAAATAGTCAAAATTATTCAGAACAACTATAAAACCATCTAAAACAACAATAAATTCAACAACTGAACCTCAGCTAAATTAAAATCCTTACCTCTACCTCTTGAGGTACTTCGGCCTCTCGGCGCCCCTGCTATGGGCCCACTTCCTCGCCCTGTCAGGCGAAGCACAGCTGCACTGTTTACAGACATGGAAAAATTTCTCTGCAAATAAAAGAGGGGACAAACAGAGTCAACTCTGCTGCTTCTTTCAGTTCTTGTTAAAAACACCCTGTATTCACATGGAAGACCCAAGAAGAGGGAAAGAAGTCCTACCTGTTCTTCCTCTGTGAAAGACACAAGCGCCAGAGGAGGCAAGGGCTCCTCTTGCAATATGGGCAGAAACTCCTTATCATGTAAGTCTACAGGGATCTGGAGAAGATTGAGAATGGTCACACCTCTTAATTCTGAGCTGAAAGAGCTCCAAAGAGTTTTTAAAAAAGTAACTGTATGTTGTCTGGAACTCTGATGGCTCACAAACCTCATTATCCTTTACATAAAGTGCTAACATTTCTTCTCTTCCGTAGCGATAGTCTGCAAGTTTATACTTTGGCAATGCAGGTGAAAGGGGCGGAGAGGCAACAGCACAGCCGCTTCCACCGCCGCTGCCTCCGCCGCCGCCACCACCAGACAGGGCACGGAGCCTGCAGAGAGACAATGGGCTGTAAAAGCAGCAGGACAAAAAAAGTGGGGGGATTCACTAAAGACTAGGTGGGGACCAACATGCCCAAACATGGTGGCCTATTTACCATTCTGGTCCAAAGTTGAGTGTCTGGGTTTCGGCCATTATTTTCTTGATTTTCTACAGAACAAAAAGACAGAAAACCCACGGACATGTTACGATGACATGGGCCTGACATAGACGATAATTGCAATAATAAGAATTGTTGTATCCACCACTTTCTTTACTACAGTTTGGTTTCGTACGCCAAATAATCTTTTGCATTTGAACAGTCAATATTTGGAAATGGAACTAAATTAATGTGGGATAAATAAACATATTTTCTATTCTATTTTATACTTTGCAACCTTTTGACACTGCTCTGCTATGGTGGTTAGCATCAGTGGTCCGATACATTCAGGTGTCATTTCAGTGAAAAATAAATCTATTATATAGTCATAAATCCCAGATCGGTGCGGCTGGTATACATACAGATTTAAAAAAAAAAATGCAAGGTTTTTGCTCCATCAAATCTCAAACCAAATGATGCATTTCCAAAACAATTTGCCACAGTTTCCATACCAGTTTAAAGCAAAGTTTTTATTTCATTTAGCCAACCGACAAAATTAAAATGTCAAGAAGTTGGGAAGGGGTTTTGTCACTTTTCAGGCTTTATTCAGCCGGTCAGGACGTAAACCACCCGCTGGCAGACAAGGGTGTTCAGTTTCAGTCTATTTTGAGAAGGCTCCCAGCATGCAGGCAGAGTATGCCAGACACCTGTAATTAACAAACGTGAGCTGCCTTCACTTTAAGACACATTTACATTCTCTCTAATGACACTTTTACCACAATACGATCTTGGTCTGCGTTAAAACATGCAACTGAAATGAAATATTTAAAGAGATCGGGCTCCTAATGCCATGAACCATATGGGAGCAGGATCATCCAC
>CAAE01014992.1:943491-996609 GCA_000180735.1 Tetraodon nigroviridis | reverse complement strand
GGGTGGGGGGGTTGAGGGGCAAAGGGGTGGGCGGTGGAAGGGGGGGGGGTGCAATCAAGCTGAAAATATTAGGGGAAGACGAGCTGCTGAGGATGTATGAGAGCAGACACCGGTTATGTAACCCCACAACCCAGTTCGCTCCGCTTACCAAGGATGTGCCGCGAGGCAGCGCAGGGACGATTCGCTGAACTGAGATGGAGCCCTCGTGTTTGGACCAGAGTCAGCCTGAGCAAAAAAAAACCAGGCTGTAGACTGTGTGCAAACGCAGAACGGACCGACCGGGCGCAGCCCCAAACGTTGCTGTGGAGTGGGTACCAGCTATTGGCCCATCACGCTGAAGAGGCCAGGAGGGCTCTGCTCTTTACTGCAGACCTGCACTTCCACTGTTTACTCCACGAGTACCTTTGGACACGTGATTATATAGATTGCAGTTCTGTGTAAGTGGAGATATGGGATGTTTTTAGGTGCACGTGTGTCCACTGGGACTTGTGACTGTCTCCGTGGAGCTGCCTGAGCTCGGGCTGCCCACAGATCACTGGGTAGAGATCAACCAGGTCTTGATGGGTGCTGATGGTATTGCTGCGGCGCTCTGCATACCAATGGCAGCCGACAATGGCTCCCTCGCTGCCCCATTCACTCTGGGTAACTGGCCGTTTATTCAAGTGGCCCAGCTATTGCATAATCTTACTTTTCATCCTATATGTGGGGCCTGGGAGAAGAGAACATACGGAGCAGTGAACAGAGAGGGGGGTCCGAGGCGGAGTTCCAGAAAAAATACTAATAAAGAAAAGGAGAAACAAATATCAGGGCTGTGTGTGGTAATCTGGGTGGGAGGTTGGATCCGTCATAACTTGCTATATTCGGCCATTCTACTGATCAATGCTGCTTTATTAATGTTTGGCCACCGAGTCCCAGTTTTTCTGTTTCTCCTGACCTGGACTGCTATCTTTGAAACCTTCTGTACACATTTGTATATATTAACAAAAAAAAAAATCAATATAGCTCAAAATACAGAAAGGTGTTCTGATATTGAAGTCAAATATTTACCTCAGGGAGCCAAAGATTCTGCTGTTTAGTGATCTTTCAAAATAGCATCAAATGATTTCTAGCGCTCTGATAATCTATGTCCGATCACAGTGGTTCACTCATCATCAACACACACCTGATTAGAGGACAGGTTACACAGAGTCACGTGATCGGCGTTAGGGTCTTCCGGGCTGTGATAAACAACATGTGGTACTGCTCGACTCCAGCAGAGGACCCTGTTTTTCCCACCGAGCCAGCATCAGTGTCCAGAGCAGACTGCCTCAGACTGGTTTGCTGTCCCATATTTCAGGCAACATTTATGGATTTCAGCAGCGGACTCATCTGTTTCAGCGGCATGGACGCAGCGCGGCGGCGTGCACCGCTCTGTTGACAAATCAACCACATCTGACTGTGGAGCAGCTGAGCTTCCAAAAGCCATAGGTCCATTGGCTTCACACACTCCCGAGGTTGTGTTTTGCTATAATAACAGCTTTGTGCACTTACGTACAGCGCGTGGAATAATAATGACTTTGAAAAGAGAAAAGCAGCGCTGAGTAAGATCAGGTATTCACCGGGGGTCCTTTTACTGGATGACAAGGCGGATCTCTGGAAGACGGGAAAGAATACCCACCCCACAGTCTCCTTCCAACAGCCTGAGTATCCCTTTTATACTGAAAGAAAGGGAGCTTGCTGGTGGACACTGGGCACCTGTGGAAGAGAGGAAACCCATCCTGCCGTGCGTCACCAGGCTCTAAGGCAGGGGTTCAGTTTGCCATGGCAGCGCCTATCGGCACACACGGCCCCTTGGGGGAGGCCGGTCTGTGTCAACACTCATTATCATCCACCAGCGGAGTGGGTGCCTCTCCCAGAAGTCCTTTAGAAATATATAAAAGAGAGATGCTTTACACTTTAATGACTTTCCCACAGTGGCTCTCCAAAACAAAAGCGGCCATTAAATTGCTGCGGCGTGGCCGGGACTGCCCGCAGCCCAGCACAGGAAGGGAAATACTGAGTCCGCTGTACCTTCTGTACCAGCAGCCAACTGGGGGAAGCGGGGCGATAATCAGGTCTTTATGTGGCGTGGGGCCTACAGGGGACAGCCGGGGTAGTGCTGCCACCCCAGCACCGATCTCCTTTGAGCTGATACGATTGGTAGTTAGCCCATAGCAAAAAAAAAAAAAAAAAGGTGGCACATTGCAATGTCGACCTAGCTGCAGCTGTTGGGGCACACCGACATACTGGGACCCGAGATCCCAGGGTGTTTCGGATCCCATCACCTCTGATCGTCACCTGGAGGTGACGGAGGCTCTGGTGCACGTCCAGGAACGCCACCCAAGCGTTCCCACTTTCATCAGCATGATGTCAGCATACAAGGTCTCGTTAAAGTGGATTACAGCCAGCGGTGACATGTGCAATAAAATATAATCTCCCCAGCAGTTGTAAATCCCGCCTGGACCGGCTGCACGAGTGATGAGTGTGTGTGCACAGCGCTGTGTGACCGTGTGTTCAGATTCTGTCAAACATTTCATTTGAACTGCTGATGTCACGCCGAACAGGGCAGCCTCGTTTCTGCTGATGCAGGCAGGCCCTTCTGTCTTGTGATGTTTTCTTTAAAGTTATCTCCAAATCTGAGCGAAGGGCTGATTCCACCACTTCTCCTGTCTGTCTGCTCCATGCAGGCAAGGGCATGACTGCAGATTGACTTCACAAAAACTACTTGCCCCCTTTTTTGATTAATTATACTTTTTTGGTGGTTGATTTCCTAATAATATCAACCAAACAATATATACATGATTAATTGTTTTAAAAATTATTATTATAAATTTTAACTACATGCAAATGTTTGACAGTTGATGGATTTATGGCCCTGACACTTGCTTTCAACATCATGTCCCTCTAAAAGTGGGTTTCTACAGCAACTTTGAAAGGAACTGAAGATCATCAGTTTTAAAAATAAAACAAAAAAGTACAGAAAACCAATACGAACCTTTGTCCAAACACGTAGAGAGTGCTTAACTTTATTAAACTTAACTTAACATTATTGAGCTCTGAATGCACAAAAAATAAAAAAACAATGTGTGACTTAATTTCTGCAGGCTTGAGCATTTAGAAATATATCTTGGGTGGCTCAAACAGGGTCACTGGTTCATGCAAAGGTAATAAAAAAGTCAGTAGACAGAAGGAAGCAGGTGTTTCCTTGACTTTCCCTGAGTCATTGCTTTCAGTCAGCTGACACACGGCACAGCTCCTATACATCTAGCACAAATAATGCATAGACAGAGGAATCGGCTGAATAAAGATGCTGATGGTGTGTTCTTGATGTTCTCGCTGTTTTTGGCTGCTGCCGAAAGCAGAAAGCCAGACTCTTTGAACAGACTGTGGTGCAAAGGAAAGACAATATTTAAATATTTATGGTTCATGCATAATTACTCGAACCTATAATGTAGTTATGGAGATTAGCTAAATCGATAGCATGCATTTGCTAACCATGGAATGCAAAGACACAATAAGCGTGTTTGACATAAACCAGTCCCATGTGATGTGAGCTGCTCTCAGAGGCTCATGTCTGTCCCTCAGTTCCTGCATCTGCAGGAGGCATTTGCATTTAACCATCAGTAAATACAATTTATTTTTATTTAAACAGATAATCAATGCAGTCGGCGATGTGGTATTGCACATTTAGAGCATTGAAGCTTTTTGGTCAGTAGGCTACGGTTTCTTATATTTCAGACATTCAAGCTGCAACATTAAGGTTGTCTGTATGTGGCCGATATTACCTCCAGATGTGGCGCACTCAGGAGAGACCGTCACGAGTGGAGTCTGGACCCACAAGCGGAGGCAGAAGTCCCAGCAGTTGCAGTAAAAGTCCTTAATGTCCAAAAAATGACTGGAGAAACAAACTGAAAACCGCCTGCTAGAAAACAGACAAATGAAAACTAAACAATAGGTTGATTAACTGGATTAAATTAGTTAAATTAAATTAGTTTAGGAGGGGCCAGAGGAACCTGGACTTAAATACAGACCGTGATTAAATTGGCTTCAGGTGTGCATCAGTTAGTCCGAGAGACCCAAAGTAAACACAGCAGCAACACCGAAAACAGACCTAAAAACCACACAAAATAAAAGCATCAGCCTTTAACCACTACAATGACGTTGCTAAGCACTTTTTTCTTTTTTTTTTTTCTTTTGCACATTACCTGAAGAAATGCACTGTTTAATGAAAAAATGTTGGGGTTTTTTTTTAAATGTGCTCAATTGTTGCAGGGTTGGCAGAAACTTCTCTCTCTCTGTGTTGACTTTTGTTGTTTAGGTTGTTAGTGAAGGCTTTGTGATGGATCTGGATAACTGTGGCCGGTGTCAGTGTCTCTCACCCTGTGACTGACATATGGCGGCCCATGTGACCCAGCCGGCGTGGTGGTGAGGTCAGCATAATCGAGACACTGATGTCACACTCTGCCTGAGCCAGCCGTGAATGGTGTCCCTCATGTCATCGCCAGATCGCTGGCTCCCGCCGGCAGCTAATGCGGCCTCAGACAGCTTGATGGCGTGATTGTCTGAAGAACCAGATGTGCAGAGATCAGATCGTTGCGTTTATTTTCAGGCAGCCGTGCTTAAAACTAGTCAATGAATCCAATCTGAACAAGCAACTCTGAATAAAATAAGTAAAACTTGTGGCCTTGGTGCAGTTAGAGTCCTTGCCTAACAACACTGTGAGAGTCTGGCCTACAGGTTTTGACTTTCCAGTAAAAAGCCACCATTGCACCAGTATACTGACTAATTTTAAGAGGTGGTGGTTGTTTGTTGTTTGGTTCCGGAAAAAAACAAGGGGATTTCCGCACGTAATTTCCTGGTTCTGTTCCTGGTTCGTGCTTGTTACGCTCTACCTGGTTCGACGTCCGTTCGGAGAGCGCAGCCAAAGAGGCTTAACGGCCCTTAATGAGGCTTTGCACGCTCCGGGGTCCTCATGAGGAACAATGACCCAGCTGTGTGTGTGGCCCTTTTAACTTGTGTGTTGCAACACATGCCTCGAGCCGTTTACAGGTCAGTGGAAAAGGTGCGTTCGTTGTTGTACGGAGAAGCAGCCCGTACTCAGGTGCTCCCCAGACTGCCCATCAAAGGGTTACGTAACACTCGAATGGCCCGATTTTTTTTTTCCATTTCTCACTGTACTGCATGTCCCTGCATGCGCAGATTGATTACATTTCATTGATTTTTGGATCTCCGGCCCACTTGGCCGAGCGGGAGGCTTCTTACGTTTGAAGTTTGAAAGAGGCTTTAGCTGCTTGCCTAATAATGGAGCCATTCATATCTGATGGAGCTTTTGCACAGGAACCGAACCCGCTGTGAATAAACAAGCCCTTCTTACATAAAGAGCCGACCAAGCCAACTCTAATTATCATACAGGCACAAAGAATGGGCTTCCCAGATGGATTTCATGGTGTCAAAACTGGTTCGGGCTTCTCGGCCTGATGGCTTTGGACGTTTGGTGACACTGGCCTGGCGGCTTCCCTGCAGTCATGACATCAGTCGCACACTGCAAGTTTCTGGAGGAAATGCACACGTGCTTGCATCTGGAATTACAAAGTATTAATGGGATTAAAAAGGGCTGATCTGATTCCAAAGAACTTCCTTTCAAGGGTTTGCGAGGTGTATGTATTTCTAGTGGGACCTCTTGTCAGGGCGTAGAGGTACTGTTGAGCTGACCTCTGCGATGGACCAGCGTGTTCCTCCAGGGTTCCCCCAGCAGAAGCCATCATCCACACCAGAATCCAGCCTGACTTCAACTAGAAGAGACCAGATTAAATCAGGGACCGAGCTGTCAGATCAGCTTTGTGACCATCAGCTTCCCTGCAGGCTCTTCTTCT
Source organism: Tetraodon nigroviridis (assembly GCA_000180735.1). NCBI lineage: Eukaryota > Metazoa > Chordata > Actinopteri > Tetraodontiformes > Tetraodontidae > Tetraodon > Tetraodon nigroviridis. Next base: position 990,718 of record CAAE01014992.1, on the reverse strand, counting down.
GCATCACGTCATTCATAAGTGCTGTTCATACGTTCCGAGAAGGATAGCCCTGTTCCTGCACCCCCACGACCGGACCGGGCAGGAACAGGGCTGACCCGGTTGACTTTAAAATCAGGTCACTTATCTCGGCATTTCCTTGTGTGCGTGTTTCGGGGTAATTTGAATAACAATGCCCCCGGCCCGTAGGAGTCGTGTGATGTTACGCAAACAGGCTGCTGGCTGCCAGACTAATGAATTGGGTCTATTCTGCAGGACGGTTCAGAATTTGCGTTTCATCTTACCATCCCACATGATCGCCCCGGGAACCACAGTAGCGTTCTCACGGTGCAGCGAGCCGCCTGGGACGCTTTGTGTGCACAGAATGGTGAAAAAAGCAGCACCGTGTGTACCTGAGTGTTTGTCTCGCCACTTAAAACTGTTTGTGTGTGTGTGTGTGTGAAGGGGGGGATTTAATGACATGGAGAGAACAGTGAGAAAGAAAACAGGTCAGAAAACATCACCTTAAGAGGAAGAATCCCCACAAATGATTTTGAACTCTGATCCCAGGTTGAGCAAGAGGAAGCAGTTCTCGGCCATAAATGACATCATTAAAGGGTTGTTATAACAACACTGCCGCTGATGTGAATCAGCCTCTGCGGGCGTTTCCAGCTTGTAGGTCATTTGCAGGCTTGACGTCAGGAGCATGGAACGGAAGTGGCGACCATCTTCTAAGAACCGATTTCTACAAACTGCCCTCTTCTGCGGCCACTGGAGGGCAATCCCTTGCTTCGGAGGTCTCTGTGCTTTCACCAGCTTTGAGCCTCGAGTTATGACGAACAGTGGACTATTCAGAACTGAAATGATGCCTGCTCTGCTCAGGGCCAATCCGTGTTTCAGAGAAGCAGATCGATGAATGTCTTTAATCACTAGTTTTGGTTCATCTCATTTACATTTCAGTCAGAGGTTTTATTTCTGATCTTTAAGGTATTCCCGCTATGGACATGCTACCATTAAAGCTTCACACCGTCAGTCAGTCTGTATTATTTGCTTTTTAGTGCCTGAGAAAGGAGCAGCCTGGTTAACGCCCAGCCGCTGCCCAGCTTATTGGCTTTGCTGATGCACATCATGAGCCTTTGGTTTACTACTGAGTGAGCAGCGTGTTTAAAATGAGCAGACCATGTGCGAGCATTCTGAGCAAGAATCACACAGTTCATTTTAAAGACCATGTCTGATTGTTTCGGTCATGTGAATGTTGCAGACCGATAAACGACCATCCATCCTAATGAAGGTCACAGGGGAGATGCTTAGCTTTCACACACACACCCATAGGTGGACATTCTCAGGCCGTGAGGCACAACCCCGAGAAAGCTCCGCCAGGGCAGAGGCTCAAACCGGAATCAGACCCATTTACGTCAAGCTAAGCGCACCTCCCACTGACTTAAATTGAAGAAAATGTGAAACAATCTGAACAAATGTCCTGCTGGCATGTCAACAAGTAGCAGGTGTAACAACACAAGCGCATCTGCGGCGGAAATGGTTCCATAAACTCCTGCTGGTAAACGAACAACTCCACAATGTGTCTGTTAGCTAAACTTAGAAAGTAAAAACAGTTCTTTATCTAGAAGACACAGGTCCAAACCCTTGTCTTCATTGCATGCAGTCTGCTAGACCCTCTGTGAGAACCACCCACGTCTGGAACCTCTGTGTTTTCACCTCGTTTATGAGACACGGTGCCTTGTGAAGACAGCTGCTCTCTGCCGCCTTAAAAAAGCGATTATCACGCCAATGTTACCAAAGCTGTTTATCTGTACAGCAAGTTCAGAAGAGCCCAGAAGGACGAGGCTGAGTAAAGTCAGTTTTAAACGTTGGAAAGGTCGGTTCAGGCGACTGCAACCACAGCTAATTGTGACAAAGCATGTGAGCGCCGCATGCAGCTAAATGAGACAGCCCAAACCTGGATGAATGGCTTCACTTGGTGTTACCAGGGCTAGCTTTTAAACCTTTTTACTTTGTGAAAATGATGGATCACTCTGGCCTTGGACTTTCTTGATTCTGTATTCACACGTGGAATTCTCTGCTCTGATCTCTGGGCAAAAACTCATCCTACAACAAAATCTCAACTTTCTTTTTCAGATACCCTAGTGCACTCTGCTTGGACCCTCTGCTTTCATTATTCACACAAAAACATCCCAAAAACCTCCAAAAATGTATCGTTCCACATGAACCTATCAATGCTAAAGTCTTTCAGGCAACAAATAAAGAGCTTTTTATTCAATATTAAGCACGATGTTGGTGACAGTTGTATTTTGGTGAGGTTACATCATTGTCATTTTCTGGGGTTTTGTCTTCCCCCACGCAGAGTCTTGAACTTACCGCACACGCTCGGACACATGTGTTCCAGCTTCAAAGTACAAAAGATCGTGCATCTGTCCAATTCACCGATCTCTTGGTGGCCAGACTGGAGGGCCCCCCCTCACCGACACCCACCCCTCCAGCTTCTTCCTGACCCGTCTCGAACCTCTGCCCCCCCACTGCAGCAATCCCATTAGGGCGAGCAGGTTGCAGACGGACATCAAAACATGGCCTAATGGGAATATGCGTCATTCCGTCTGCTGTGTTTTGATTAGTGGTCGCAGATTAGAAGAACACGGTTTCACCAGGACAACAATCCTTCTGTAGCCACGCAGCAGTTTTCATTCTTCGCCCCTCCTTCGCCCGTTTAGCCTACTTGTCACCGCGCCTCCGGTAAGACTGGCAGCCTGTGTGTGTGTTGGATGTACAGGGAGGAAAAAAAAGGATTTAGTGGGATTATTCCCTCGCAGCAAAGGGAAGGCCGCAAACTTGTGGTAGCATCAGATACGCCATCAGCTCTTAATCTTACAGCAGATCAGATCAGGCGTGTGGGGGGTTGAAAAGGGCACCGCTTTCGTGTAATCATTTTTAAATCTCGCGGTGTTCAGCCAGCAGTTGATCCACCGTTGTCTTGTTGCAAAAGATTCATTGAATTGCATGGTCCCATTCAAATGTGTGTGTGTGTGTGTGTGTGTGTGTGTGTGTGTGTGTTGACAATTATGCAACAACCAGATTCTACTCTACGACATGAACCGAGACTTGATGAGAACAAAGATTAGAGGCTGGACACCAGATGCAAAGTCAGGAACTGTGAAAATCTGCAACTCTAGAAGTGCAATTAAAAAAACAAACAACTAAAGAAAAAATAAATGAAGAACACTACAAAGGGGTCGAAAAGTTTGTTCCGGATGTTTGGGTTCATCACAAACTCTGGGGACTTGATGCAATCGCCCCTCTGTCTCAGTAAAAGTTTTGGCATTTTGGCACATCCAGGCTGACGTTTAGAAGAACGTTAACCAGAGGCCCCAGTTGGGCTGTTTAAACTGTGACTATGTGTTTGTCTTTCCGCTGGGCTGCCAGAAACGACTCGTGACATCAGCTTCCTGCACATACAGGCACAAATAGTCTAGAAACTAAAATCAGATGTGTGTCAAGCAAGGCTGTAGACACGTATTAGAAAGGTTGAAATACAAAAGCTCTGCATGCTGACGCTGATGCTAATGCTACCTATAGAGGAAGCAACTGCCCTCCAAACCTGTAGGTGGCGGCATGCACGTGAGAGAGTGTACGATAATGTGATTATCAGACAATCTTCATACTTTTCATGAAACCTTCTTGAGGGGTTCTTTCCTTTTACACCGAGATGAACTAAAAGCAATAAATACGTGACCAAGGAAAAGACCTGCAGGGTTGTGCAGAAGGCCGGTGTGTGTCAGATGCTAAATCATGCGTGTTAAATCTGCTTATGTATGACAGCATGCATACACACACACACACACACACGTGCATACATCCAGGACATTGTGTAATGTGCAGGACACTATCAGCCACCAAGGTTGGAAAAGAGACGCAGGTGTGTGGGGTAACAGCGCATTTATTTATTAGTAATCCAACTATTACGCGTTCCTCTTATCACTTTTTTCCAAATGTGTTTTATCTGAGGTTTACACACTGGTCTAGGTCAGCTGTTCACACTCCTCGTTGGTGTCTGTCCATGTTAGGATCCTAACATAATTTTGTGTTTACATTTTTATTCAATTTAATGCAGGTCTGTTGCAAAAGCGAAGTTTTAAGTCTCCATGCGTGAAAGAGGTTTCTCTAAATGATTTAAGCAATCGTGTTAATATAGGTGAGGTCACGATTACCAAGCCAAAACAAACAGAGGTCAGATTACACTGTGGCTCAGGACAGTTTGATCTGGTTCTCCATTTACTATCTGCTGCGTATTGTGCCAGAAATCTGCCCACTGACCTTCTGCTGATTCCATTTTTAATGAGTTTTTACTTCATAAACGCACTTTTAGGGCCTTCAAGTTGCTTGGAACATGCGTAAGCGTACATGCGTATGCTCAGCGGGAGGTGAAAATAAGGTCAACATCCATCCTGGAAAAATAAGCCGTTCCCTTTGTTGAACCTGTGAACAATGGCGAGAGGTGATCAATAGGAAAACGACAAACGGGCTTCTGCTGTCTTGGCTGGTCGGGACTAGAAGCACATGGACGGGTAAACAACTCAAAAAAAGACAAAACAGTTGTGTTTTTTATCTCTGTCCCATTGCCATGGGCCTGTTGACTAGAACCTCCAATGCTCTGCAAACCTGGTTGTTATCCATCTTCATATCCAGGGTACACACAAAATGTTTGGTTAGCACAGAGCCACAGCAAAGGTGCGTGACCAGGGGGTAAAACGCAGTAAATAATATTTGAATTTAATACATATACACCTATGTCTGATAGTGTATGATAACCTTTGCATACTAATTACTCACAGAAGTATATAAATATTAAATAACTTTAAATAACTTTAATATGTGTTCATATTTAATTTAGCCTTAACCCTGTTTGAATTTTAGATACAAAAATAAAGATTAATATATTTTATTTTTACAGTAACAAGAGTGTCCTCATGTCTGTGTTTGACAATAAATATTTTAGGAACTTTGGAAACCTTTCAAAGCTGATAAAAAGCTGATAAGTGATGACATAGTTGCACGTCATCTCCAGTAATACATGCTTCTTCGGAACGGCTGATAAATCTGTGCCAGACGTACCTCTACTCTCTTCCTTCAGGAGGGACTTCACAGAGTTTTTATACCTGACAGTATTAATCACAAATCTGCTCTAAATATAAAACTTAATCGCTATCATTTATCCTCCTCCTTCTCCGGAAGCAAACAGTTACTCAGGCTGTTTTACCACAAACAGACTCTTTGTGTGGTAGCATGCTAATCAAATAACCGGCATGACACATGACACAGAAATTAAACAACCGGTTCAATCCTAAAATAAGATATTAGGATGTTACACAGCACCCAGGATCTGAGCTGGAGGATCAGGTCTGCAGACATTTATCTGTCCTTGAACTTGATAGCATAAAGCATAATATCATAATGCTTTTAATTTAATAACTACTATAATAAGCACATGTTGGCAGTTATATTGGAAACATTTTCTGTTTGTTACAAGTTAGCAGGAGGACAGTAGTTGTAAAACAAAGCATATATTTGTCACATGTTTGGTTAAATGTCTGCCATGTGTACCCTGAGAGCCTAACTGGATCCACTTTAACAGGATTCACGTGTCATGAAATCCAGTCTGAAGCCTGACTTCAATCTGCCATCGTGCAGGGAGGACAAACTGTGTCAGGACACAGTAAAACTCACACGGCCATGCGATTTTATTTGGTCCTTCTCGCATGTGACAGACTGGGTGAGGGTTTACCCTCGCTACACCCGCTGACCCCAACCGGGTCGCAGTCACGTTTCAGTGATCAACGCTTCTCCATGGAGAGTCTGAGTGCTTCCAAACCAGGATGGTCCAGAAAATGCCGGAAAACACACCCTTATTTGGTTTGGTTCACTTTGACTAAACTGGGCGTTGTTCTACCTGTGCGAGTGGACTACCCAAAAAAACAATCCCTGATCCTTTTAGAGTGAACCAAATGTGTGAATCCTTCCTTTTGCACTCCTGAATGGAAGAATGCCTTCTGGTATTTGTGATTCAGTTTTTGACATCATAGCTAATGTTAAACTCAGTCCAGGGGTGTGTCCAAATGTGACTAACAGAGTGGGACTGAGCCGGGCGGCACCGCTGACTCCCGCTGGCGTGGTGGCGGCTGGAGTCGACCCGCCTAGATGACCAGTCAGAGCAGAAAAACTACAGGCAAGCTAAATGGCTGCCATGCCAGACCCCGACGTTTGCTGAGTTTTGTATGAAAGAGTCTAAAATGTAAAGTTTTTGGGTTACTGGCGATCACACTTTGTTTTTTTCCACTCAGCTGTGCTCTCTATGGAATATTCTGCCACAAACATGGGAAAACTCTTCCGAGAGAAAATTTCTGCTTGTGGAAAAGTACTGAGGGTGGGCCAACCGTGGGGGGTTGTGAAGGTCACCCTTTGTTTTGCGTTAAAGAAGGGACTCCAGCAGATAAATCAGTGTGAGACTCGGTTCAGAAGGGAGGGGAGGGGGCATCCGACCACCCCCTCTCACACATGTGGCTGTTCAGCTGTTTGCAGAGCAAGATGGAAAATTTTAGGATTCAATTCACTTGTTGGTTAGTAATGAACACGGCGAGGTAGCGCTGAGGCAAAAAAAATCAAATGTCTCCACCTGAGAGTTAAAACAGGTAAACACATGTTTGCAGAGACAATAGGAACTAAATTAAATAAAAAAAAACGACCATTCTTTTTTAAAAAATTGGACTAACCCCAGCCCATGTTGTCTTGGGTTAACTTCTCTGTTGCTCTGCTGCAGTGCAGCAAAAAGTGTGTCACTGTGTCATGCGTTACCATCCCACCAATCAGGCGCAGGTATGCACGAGCGGCATGCGCCATTAGTCCGAGTCAGCCAATGGGGAGGCCCGTCATAGGACACAGCATCTGTCTGTGTGAGAGCAGCAGCTCTGCATGTGTGACTGGGGCTGTAAACACGCTGCGTCTTGGTTTTGCACAGAGGGCCGATCGTGCACTTCGGTCGTAATATAACGCTGGCACGTGTGAGCGGCTCCCACTCGTGGACCGCTGCGTGCACGTGTGCTGTGCTGTGGTGTGGGTATCTGACCACTGTTTCCAGGAGCAGAACTGGGTTCCCCAAGGAAGCGTTTGTTGCTTTGTCCTGTCCCAACAAGAATGCATGTGGCTATTGATAGGAAATAATCCATCCATCCATCCTTTCACCCAACCATCCTTCCATCCATCCATCCATTTATCCCAGAATTCTGGCCCCGGCTGCCTCTTTCAGCCGTTCCCTCCCCTGCTGTCTCTTTTTCCTGCTGTTGTGAGCAGAGGCAGCGGTTCTGGTTTGAACTAGTATGATGTGTTACACAACAACACGGTTCCAGCGTGGAGGACGGCGCCGTATACAGCAAATCCATAACCTTTCCAACCGGCAGATGCTCTAACCGGCTCACAGCTTTTCTGCTAACAAAACAAAACAAAAATTCAGTCGCTAAATCTAAAAACGAACGCCGTTCGCCCCGAATGTTATCTGACGAGCGTCCGAACATGGTCTTCTGCTGGGGGGGTGTTGACAAGTGTGCGGCCCCGTTTATAAAACCCATTTGTCTTTTTTTCCCTTTCCTTACATAACATGTTTTTTTTTTCCTCTCAAGCCTCTCTCACCGCACACCACAACTACCAGCGATCCAGCCTGTACGTTCTAGTGGTTGTCATGGCAACTGGGCAGCATCTGCCGCTTTCCTTTGTCCGGTGTCTCCCCTCCATCTGAGCTTCCCCGGGTCCGGATTTGGAATGCAAATTGAAAATCCCACACTAATTGAGTTTGGAGGTGAGGGAGCGGATGCGATCGTCAGGCCGACCGACTGTTGCCGGGGCCCTTTCCCACAAGATCTCCTCAATGGTGGCAGAGAAGAACAAAAGAGCACGTTTAGAGCTGACACACACGAGAACACGGAGAGCAGAGGTGGTAGCGTGTCACTAACACACACCTCCACTCCGATGAGTGGTGTTTTTCTGTTTCGGTGTTTAAAGGACATGAAAAGACCTCCACAGGTTAGGAGGTGTGTGTGCGTTATGGAGACGTTAGCGGACCCTTGACCATCAGAGCTGCAGAGGTATGCACTGAACAAGGCAGAGGTCAAAGGGCAGCCGTCTGCAGGGAAAAGAAAACCACATCTGTGCTCATGTGCTGACTTCAAAAGTCCGATTCCCCGTACCTGCCCTTGAGCCAACCGGGGCCTGCACATTTGGCTTGTTGTTGGGGCATTTAGGAAACTGGGGGAAAGGTCTGAACCCTGTTCCCCCCCCCGCCCCCGCCCCCCTGCCCCTCCTCCCAACGGGGTGAGAGCAGAACCTGGAGTCTGCCTCGTGAAAGCAGGTCGGGTTTCCTGTGAACCAGATCTGGATAAAGAACAAAGGATGTTTTCACTCCAGCTTTGACTTGGAGGGCCTGGGGGGGAGGGAAGGAGAGTTCAGATGAGAGCAGGTATGGGGTTAGCTTAGGTTGGCATTTTCTTTTGACTTAATCTCAAGCTTTCTGCAGCAAAATTTCATATTTATGGCAAAACTTGCTTGTGCTGTTTGGGTGTTTCAGTTAGATGTTCACAAATACCTCATGGAGCCGTTTCAGAGGTATTCTGGAGGTAAGAATAGGTCTCTGTCCTGAGTTTTGGTCCCAGCCCAGGATGAGGCCTGATCTCCAGAGCAGCTCTGGCTTGCTGCAGCACCGGATCGGTGAGGACGCCAGTTTAGTTTCCTACCAAAGGACAAGCCTCAACAAAAGCCAGGCCGCCACAACAGAAGCCCAACCTGAGCACTCAGCTCAGATTTCATTTGGTGTCCCATTTAAGTTCCTGGCTGATGTCTGCTGACTGTGCTCGTCCATTCACGTGCGAGTGGAGTCACATAAAATTCCCGTTAGAGCTACAGCGCTCACGTTTTAGAATGTTAGACCAAAAGAGGTCAAAGAAAACCAGCTTAGCTGTTGCTTTAAAGGAGTGGCTAATGTGTTGCACATCTGCTGGGTTGGTTGACGTCAGCAGCAGCCAGACCTTCCGTTTCACAATCTTTATTCCAAGTTAGCATAGTTCTAGCTTGCCAGGTTATTTTCAAGTCTCTAAAAAAAACAGCTTTTCATAGCCTCGGAAGTCAAGAGTCACACAGCAAAATTGTGATAAAAATAAGAGTTTTAAGTTGTATCAATAGAAAACACCAAGTTCAGTAAATGATGTTTTACCAAATCAGGTGTGTTACAATATCGCAGTTAACAAAGGATAAAACTCCTTGAGGAAATCTACAAATGGCATCATGGACATAACAACCACGTTTGAGCAACATACGACTGGGTGCAGACAGCTACAAAATGTTCCATACAAGATGACCCAGTGCCAGACTCTGAAGACAAACGCTGCCATTTAAAAATAGACACTTCAGAAATTGAGATATAGTTACAGTGAAGACTGGATGGTTGAAAGGCAGGTCCACATACTTAACAAAACATGAACTAGTCAGGTTTATTTAGTTTCACATGTTGTCCAGCTTCAGCTCTATTCTTTAGTGTCTGTGCGCTTTAGTTCATTTAGTTGGTAGACAAGGGAAAGAAATGACATGGACTAGAAAAATGTGACAAAAGTTGATCCCTCTAACCGACGCTGCCAGGACCGGCACAGACCCACCAGGGAAATCAGAACCTTGTCATGTTTTCAAGTTGACCAGTCAACTTTTAAACCATTTAAATGTGTTAATCATCTCGAGTGGGAGCAGTAGGTACAGTACTAGCTTAAAGAAAAAGAAAGCCAGAAGGGCAGTGGGAGTCAGTCCGTGGGGGGTGGATTCAATAGTCCACGGGTTCGTCCCCCTCCTCGTTCAGCAGACAGGTGCGGACCAGGGCCTCGGTCACACCGTACGGGTCGCAGTTGGCAGATGGGCGGCGGTCCTCGAAGTAACCCTTCTTCTCCTGGCCGACGCTGCGAGGGATGCGGATGCTGGCGCCGCGGTTAGCCACGCCGGCCGAGAATTCGTTGATGTTGGAGGTTTCGTGATGACCGGTGAGGCGACGGGCGTTGTCGAGCCCCCCCTTGGGGTCGTAGGCACGGATGTGGTAACTGTGCCTCTTCCCGAGCTTCTCGATGGAATCCTCAATGGCCCTGAAAGCCAATGGGAGATTCCTACTTTAGAAAGGGAACGCAGCGGGTCAGGCAGCACGTGGACTTTGGTACTCACGTCAGCCCGCCCTCTTCCCTCATCTCCTTGGTGCTGAAGTTTGTATGGCAGCCAGCACCGTTCCAGTTCCCTGGGATTGGCTTGGGGTCAAATGAGGCAATGACGCCAAAATCTTCACAGACGCGGTGCAGGAGGAAACGGGCCACCCACAGATGGTCGCCCATGCTGATCCCCTCACATGGGCCAACCTGGAACTCCCACTAAAACAATATATATAGATATATATTCTATCAGTCGCTCAGCTTTCACCACTACAAACTTGCACATGTGCGTCAAACACCAGTGAGTTTGAGTGGTTACCTGAGCAGGCATCACTTCTGCGTTTGTGCCACAGATCTGGACTCCAGCGTACAGACAGGCTCGGTAATGAGCCTCCACGATATCTCTGCCATAAGCTTTGTCGGCACCAACGCCGCAGTAGTAGGGTCCTGCGTGAAAGCAGACCGCAAGTGAGCTTTTCATTCAGAAAACAGGTTTATGCCAGAGCTCTGACCGCCTGCTCACCCTGCGGTCCGGGGAAACCGTTGGACGGCCAGCCGAAGGGGTGGCCGTCCGTGCCCCAGAATGGTGTACTCCTGCTCCATGCCGAACCAGGGATGCTGGTCCTTCACCATTTCCATCATCTTCTTACACGTGACACGGAGGTTGGTTTCTGCAGACGCAGGCACTGATCAGAACACGTGCACATACGCCTCCAGGACCGCAGTCAGTCAACAGTCCCCTCTCCAGTCATGTTTATCTTCACCGACTGCATCCTTAACCGGTACCTGCAGGCTTTCCATTGTACTTCAACACTTCACACAGAACCAGCTTGTTGGGGTCCCTGCGAAACGGGTCCCGGAACATGGCAGCAGGGATCAGGTACATGTCGCTGTTGGAGCCCTCTGCTTGGTATGTGCTAGAGCCGTCAAAGTTCCACTCAGGTAGATCTGAAATGGAACATTTACACTCAGTGGGATTGACCAGATACTGATTCAGACGATGCCAAGAGTGACGAGGGCGCTCACCTTCGATACTTTTGGGCTCGTAATCCAATGTCCTAGTTTTGCAGCGTAGTCCTTCTCCTGTTCCATCAATCCAAATATACATGGCCTGAACTTTATCCCCCTGTGGGAGGTTCATGTACTGCTGTTTCACAGCTTTGCTCAGGGTGGCACTGGCTGATGTGGCCATTTTTAACCTGTACTATAACACGCCTGGGGACGAGAAGAGAACAAGAGAAGAGCTGGGCTTTAAAACAATGAACCCAAAGCAGCACATATAGCGCAATGAGAATGGGCGGAGGACTTACATGAGAAATTAATAATCCTAACCCTACTACTTCGTTTTAGGCATTAAACGAACAAAAACCGAACGCGTTTCTATCCCTTCCCCGAAGACGAACAAAGAGGAAAAACCAGCGCCACGTCACGACTCTAAACATTTACCGAGACCGCAAAGGATGTCTCATAAAGACGAGGGGGGAAAAAAAGAGCCGTAATGGCGGCTGGAAAGGTAATAAAAGCCACGTTTGTGGAGCACATCCTGTTAGCCATGCTGCTGTAGCCATGGCGACAGCACGAGTGAGGCAATGTTACATCATCTTTGTTCCCATCGCCGCTACAGCCACCAAGGCCAGAAATCATATTATAGAGGGCACATCCACACGCAAAATGTGTTCTAAATCCTATTAAATGGCACAAATTCATTTGGTTAGCTGCTTCAAGTCAGAAACTAAAAAAATAAAGCTGCTATGGATCAGGTTTGCGCCGTGCAGTTTAGGTTGGACCCAAAGGTAAACGACAAATGAGGCAAAGAAGAAAACCTTTTTACCTGGAAAAACGAGAGGGTCGAAACAAAACCTAATGGACGGTCGAGTCCGGTGTTGGGCAGATTTGTGTCTCGCTGGCGTCTCTCTCATTCTCCAGGTCTGTCTCCGGTCTTTCGGCCACATATATGGGAGCCCGAAAAACGCCCGCCTCTCTGATTGGACGATCTCACATTCAATAGAAAAACATCTGCCCGCTGATTGGGCAAAAAGAAAAGAGCCCACCCACCAAATCCTTTTCTACTTCCGTGAATTTCGCAACTCTGCTATAATTTTAAATATATAAAAAAAACGCATTACATGTATTTCTACACAATTTAAACGAAAAAGTACTGAAATTAAAGGCGGATATAAATATTTCTTTCGATATTTGGACCGTTTGATCTTATGGTCGGTAACCCAAATCCAAGGCGCCATCTTGTGTCTAAACAACGACATAGCCTCATTGCGCTGGTTTTTATTATGTAATTGTTCCAAAATCTCACTCGTGGTAATTGGATCTGGACCAACGTGAGACTTCTTTTTTTTTTAGTTTTGGTAGTTAAAAAAAAGGTTTAGAAACCATGATGATCAATGGATCTGATGAACTTGGACCCTTGATGTTCCGAGGATCAAGGCCAAACAGCTGATCAATGGGGCATTTTTCGCTCGAGGCTTTGCATTTAAACTATATTTTTCAATTGTAATGAGCTGCAGATTGCATTATATTTGCGTCCAGGTTTTTTGTGGTGAGGCATTAAAAAGGTTGCAAATACTTTAGTGTCTCTGGTTCAGATTTAACCACAAATCAGGAAAAAGCTTCAGATGCAAAACAACACATCCATGTCATAGATGAGTGTGAAATGTAACCATAGTATAGTGTTATTGCATTAGAAAGAACTCAGTTAATCCATTTAAGTCTTGATTTCTACCTTATTTAAATACAGTTTGAATAGATGCGCCATCTTCAAATGTCATTGTGATGTTTAAGTCACCAGAAACTGAACAAAAGGACGCCAGTATATTCCTGTGGGATGATACTGTTGAGTGATTTAAAACACGTTGAAGTTACTCAGCTGAATCAGTCACATTTGCCTAAAGGCAGCATGCATTTCCCCCCTAAAATCCTGTTCTGATGCAGGTGGAGGTTTCCATTCAGGACCAAAAAGGGTTATCGCTTCATCTCAAGCAGAGCAGAGCTGCAGTAAAAAAAAAACCCAAAAAACAAAAAACAAGAGAATGGGACAAGCGAATAACAATTTCTTCATTTAAAGTTTATGCTACCATTAAATCAGAAGGATAAATTTACTACTATAATTTACTACTACTATAATTTGGTACCAGGATGATGGTTATCAAAGACTGACATAGTCATCACTGAAATGTTTACCATACCAAGATAGCATCACTAAGAAATCTGATCTCTCTCTCTCTCTCTCTCTCTCTCTCTCTCTCTCTCTCTCTCTCTCTCTCTCTCTCTCTCTCTCTCTCTCTCTCTCTCTCTCTCTCTTTTATTGTTAATAGAACAGGGCTGACTTGGGAGGGTTTTTCCATGTTTGTGTCCCATAAGTGTGTGACGGCCTCACTTGATTATCCTAATCAGGATAACCACATCCAAGCACATGATGGACTTCATCTCTGAAGAGCAGAGAAGAGTAAAATGTATGAATAGAGAACTACCAGTTCTTGTATAATATGTAAGACAGTAAAAATTATAAAGTTTTGACTTATGTAATGGAAGCAGGAATTTAATTTGTATCAAAGGCGAAGAGAGTTGTAAACTGTATTGCTCTGCAGCGCCCCTGGTGGCTAGAATGGGTCACAACGCTCACCCTTGTACCAGGATTGTACGGTAGAGGGAAGCATTTGCAGTTGCATCTTTTCCTTCATACAGGCGTGCAACCAAAATGATAAAACTAATTTAACTAAAACGCATTTACAGCTAGATGATCAACTAAAGGATGAAACTATCATTTAAGAAAAAAAAAAGGATTTGAATGGTTGAGATTTGCAAGGCTGTCCAGCAGAGAGCAGCAGCTACCAAGCCAAGGACGTTACCTCAGGATCCAGTTTTATTCTATTTATAAAATCCCCCTTCTGTTTCTGCGGCTTCGTCTTTGTCTGATTTAACATTAATGGAAGTAAGAAATTTAAACCAAAGAATTTTAACAAAGGCCCGTTTTTATTGTGTAATTCTAAGACTGAAATGATTTGAATCGTCCCCCAATGACTTTCTGGCTAAATATTAATCAAGGCCTGAAAACTGCAAAATTAACCAGTAATAATCTATATGATACCAAAGTAATATAACATAACAATAATACTACTTATAATATCCTATTACGAGGGAAACCCTGCATCTCTATGCAGAATTCCACACCCACAAGCTCTTAGGGAGAGCAGTGGTATACACACATCTTAAGCCCCTGCCTCGCTCGACCTTTTAACCAGTTAACCATGGGATCCTGCATCCACGTCCTCTTGAAACCGCAGGACAGCGCTCTACCTTAAAAATTAATAAGGCTGACAACATACTTGTGGCTGTTTGCGCAGCGTGTCCTCCGTGACTCATCGCTTTAGCAGTAAATCAGGCCAGGAGGAGCCTTGAGGGATTGTGTTCCTCTAAAGCTCCTTCACAACACTTTACACATCAATAACCAAACACTCTGCAATAACACTTATTGGCAAGAGCGCCGCGAAATACCATTGATCGCGCAAATGAAAATCAGCAGTTGCTGCCTGGATTGTTGCCTTTGCGTCACTTTCTGCCTGCATGCTCAGCTGGTATCAGAGTGGATGAAGGCAAAGCAGCGTGAGGCATCATGGGTTATATTTAATCCGGCCCTGCTCTTCTTAGGGATAATAACTTTCTTTTTCTTTTCTTTTTTTTTTAGCTCCATCCCAGGACTTGTCTGTCATCTTGACATGGCAATATCTCCCAACTCCACTGTTCTAGTAGTCAGTTTCATTTACTTCCAAATACCATTTCACACTCTGCTGGCTTTAACTAGGTATTATACAGCAGGCGTGGAGTGTGCTGCAGATTGAATCGTGACAGATACAACAATGTTTCTGCTAAGAAATAAGAGAATATTGTAAGTGGCAGACGATATAAAAACATTTGTGGCCCTGTTCTCTTGGCATGAATTGCGCATTTGTCATCCTGGTGTTCAAATTTTTGCTGGGTTTAGCTCCCGCAGATACATTTTGGTCTCAAAATATGAAGTAATCACCTAATATTATTCATTAAACATCTAAATATAACATTGAATCTTGCACAAAAATTAAATTATTCGTTTGTAGGTACCTAATTTTCCACCAGCAGGCACTAGGAGGATATTTAAAAACACATCTAAGCTCATTGGATTCAGATACTGTGTCCACGAATGTCACCTGTTACCTTGGTAACCTTCTCGTTGCCCACAGGAGAGGCGCTGCCCACGAATGTGGCGCTATGGTGCCAGTAGGTGGTCCGCGGTGCAGTCTCTGCTGCCACCTCCGCTGACATATCAGAGCTGTTTATTAAGAGCATGACAACTCTATCAAACCCCATAAGCGGGCCCTCGTTCACAGGAGTTCTTTTGTTACTTTCAGGGAGGGTGTCATCAATCTTGCTGCCATGCTACTCTCTTGAGCTGTTGATGGCAAACACAATTCCTCCCTTTCTGCCTGGCCTCTCCCGCCTCGCAGCCTGGAATCAGGCGTAGTGAGGGGGATCGGGGAGATAGGAGGACTTTCCCCGAGAGTGCCTTTCCCTGACAGGCGACGGAGCGGACCGCTTGGACACCGGGGTGGATATATGGGACCGTGTAATGAAAAGACGCTGACAGGACCTGCTTGCTCTGTAATGAAGGTCCTCCAGAGCTGTGAATGGAAACACACATCCTTCATGCTTTTGTCTCGCTGCCTTTCCCACAGACTCCCTCTCATTCATTTTAAACCCAAAAGAGGTGGCGCAGGAGATGCGCCCGAGACAACAGCGCGCCGTGTCAAACATTCACATGCGAGATGCGGCGTGAATTTTTAATGAAACAGTGAGTGGAGGTGATTTACACCCGCGATTCTGGGCCGGTGAAGGTGCAGCCGAAGGAGCGGCCTCATCTCTCTCTGTCAGTGAGGCTCAAGTCTGGCTGTTGCTTACAGAGATGGACTATGATGTATGTACTCCACTTCAGCTTTGGCTGAGGTCACAGACTCCATAAATGTCTTAGACAAGTCTGATATTTTAATCTCTTTTTAGTTAGGGGGATGTTGGGCCTCTGCCCAATCAATACACAGGGCAATAGGCTTGCCAAGATATCTCATGGTGGCGTTTCATTGTTCTGCCTGGAAGCTGAAATGTCAACCAGAATAGCGCCGCTCAACCTGAAGCTGAAATATGGCCGTCTGTAGTCAAAAATATCACTTTTTCTGTGATTTAGAAGCCTCTGACAGTAATGAAAGCAGAGCCTCGCTATCACAGTTGTGAGATGACTCTCATCTGAGGAAGCGGGGGCAGACTGACACCAGGAATTTAGCTTTTTTTGAAACTCTCAAATCAATTCTAATCAGTTTAATTCATCAGTCAACAACAGCCCATAACTGCTAGAGGGGTGCATTTGAGTGTTTGTGTGTGTGCGTGCTTGCGCGTGTGTGTGTGTGTGTGTGTGTGTGTGAAGGGGGGGGGGGGGTGTCTTTGTAAGCACACACAGCCAAAAATATCAAGACACTCTCTCACATTAACATTGCTAATTTGTTTGCCAATGGTTTCCAAGGCCCTGAATAATTGGCTGTGAGATATTGTTTGCTCAGGTGTTCCGCATAATTGAATTCTGTATTGAATATACTGTGGATGAATGTCGGAAGAATACTGAAAAGAGTCGTGCACTTTGTGATACATTTCCTACGAATCTAAGCTACCGGTGTAGATTAATTCCCATCCCAGCAGCGGCTGGTGATGATTGCGCTACATTAATTATCTGGCTTAATGTATTAAGCACACACGTTTTGAATCTTAAAACAACTTTAGCCGTGTTCGCCCGTTTCCTATTAATGTCCTATTGTTGGACCCCTTTTTTGCGCATGCTTTGCTTGGCGATAGGGCTCCTTTGGACATGACACCCTTTTGAAACTCGCAGATTGATTTCATGCGTCCATTATCCCTCAGAAATGCTGCCCCCCTTCCCCACCTCCTCCGGGTCTGTGCTTTGAGCTGCATGCTGATAAACCCGCTAATGTGTTCGCTGCCGTGTTGCTCGGGACTAAATGCACATGTGGAAGCGATATAGCATCCAGCTGGACACATGTGTTGACAGAGCCGGATGATGAATTTGATCATAGTTAGTTGCGAGGAGGGTCTTGGCTGGTTTTGATTCAGCTGCCCGACGCTGACCTAATGCCTCCGCTCAATCAGTCACCTTGTCCTCCCCTTGACTCCTCACCCCGTGATCCTTCCTTCCAACCCCAAAGGACTCAAGAAAAACAACCAAAGTGCTCGAGACCCTCCCCTAACCCGAAACCCCTGTCTGGACTGAAATAAATTAGATATGAAATCAATGCTGGTTCCTCAGGTTGTTGTTTTTCCTCTGCACATTCTTCACTTTGGCTCTTTAAAATCTGCGTGGCCCCTGTGCAGGAGTGTAACCCCCCCCTTCCCCCACAGAATCCATCTGTGATGTCTTTGAAAATAACCAGAATCAAGTGTTACACACAGGATATTTGTGTAAATCTTAAAAAGTTTAACCTTGAAACCACCACAGTTTCATATAAAAAACACCCACACAGGTTTGCACCCAGCAGCTTTTAACCTTCTAAGTTCATTCTAAATTCACTCTTCATGCTTCTTAAAGGTGGGATGGGGTGTGATCGGATCAGCCAATCAGATTTGGGCTTTTAAGCTGCGGTTGAAGCTCCCTGAACCTTCTGGCTAACATCTTGTTTGCTGATATGGGATACAATTATTCCAGAGCCATTTCTATTGTAATAAGGTCAGCGTCTCAGCCACGAGAGCCCAGTCGATCTGCAGGAGCCAGTTGGCGGTGCCGCTATCGGACTATACATTCAGCCGCAGCCACCGGGCCCCGGTGTTTGTCGTCTGGGGCCAACATGGGTGAATGGAGCAGAAATGAATACACAAACGCTGGCAGAGGCACATGCAGCCCCGCACTGTGTTTGGTAATGAAACTCGAGCGGAGTGGAGCGCATACCTTCACAACCCATCCGAAGTTAAAGGCTACACACACAAATGTGTCCAACAGGTGTGGTTCCAGGCCGAGAATTAATCACTTTATCCTCGGTTCTTACCCGGGGACCTTTTCCTCTTAATTCTCAGCTGATTATTTCTATGAACTAACCCAGAACCAGAATCTGGATCAGGGCTCTGATGAGTTTGTCTAGTGTTTGTTATTGATCCTGGAAGATATCGGACTCAACTAACCCTTTATTTAGATTTGTGATCAGAGAAAAAAAAAAAGATCCAGTAAAAAGTGATTTGATTCCAGTTCAGTCAGCTAACAAAGCAGAAAAAGGGGGATTCCACCAATAACATCCAATTCAAACATCAAAAACCCTGGAACATCTGGCTCCGACATTAGTCTGTAATCACAAATCTGCTCTAAAGAACTGTCAAATTTAAAGTGATGTCACTGGTTAGGCTGCATATTTCTCTTAAAGGCGCCCGTCTGCATCCTGACAACCTATTATAAATAGTTTGCAGCTGGTAGCTTGATTGATTTTTTTTTTGGTGTTGTGTCTTTGATCTCGTTGTTCTCCCCTTCACACCATTCCCCTTTCAAAAATATCCCATTTCCAAATCTGTGTCAGCTGGTTTCTTCAGTATTTTTAGAATACCTCTCGTGCTTCTGTTGATCCACCAGCTATTTGTGTGTGTGTGTGTGTGTGTGTGAGAGAGAGAGAGAGAGAGAGAGAGAAAGTGAGAGAGTCCTCGGTCTGGTAATCAGTGACAGAGATGTTGTAGCTGTGTGACAGAGTTCTATTTGCCATAACTGACATCTTCATCCCGTCCCTCGCCTTGCTTTCACTGCAAGTTACCAACCGCTGGCATCTGTGGCGTTTCCAGGCGGATACGCTGCAGCGAGCTGGGAATTCTGAGGATTCAGACAAGGCCTCGGCAGCTCAGGCAGGTGGAGGGATGACAAAGGGAGGAAAGAAGGAGGAAGCAAACACACCGTCGCAGAGTTGGAGGCGTTTAGCAGACGTCAGATCTGAGGTCAGAGGGGATGGTTGTATTGACGCCTTTTATTTCCAGGTCGTATCTGGGGAGAGAAAAAAAGGGGCTCTAGGAGCTTGTGATGCAGAGAGGCGTCATAAATCAGGACTCAGAGTTTGCAGCAGATGAAAACCGAATCAAAGCAGCAATGATTTTCGAATGCTTGGACAATTTTCAGATAAATTCCATATTTGCTCGCTCAGCTAACAAGTCACCCGTTTGATTTCTGGGTGTCACAAATGGTGTTTGTAGACTTGCAGACAATGTGAGGACCATACTTGGGTCTGTGCACCTTACTGGAAAACAGCGGTCTTCCTAAATGGATAGCAAACAGACTCCGTTTCCTTTCCCCTCAGCCTCCTCTGGAATCTCACCCACTCAACACTCACTAAAGGCCCTGACAGACGCACGTAAACCCAACACGTGCACGCACATGTTCAGGATGCGGGTTTCAAATTCTCCGTCTTCATCGCTCTCATTTGTGATTTCACAATTTACATGTGAAGTCAGAAGCGGCGGTCGGGTCACGGCTGAGCCACATTCAGGGTCTCTGTAAAACATCCGTCAACGTGGCGCAAAACGGACTCCTAACGGGCCGATACTGCCACGCTGACAGCGCCGTTCCACATTTTTGTTACCAATGAACTAACAGGAAGCGAGAATTGCAAACTATACGTTCAGGATGTAAATAAATGGAGGATGGAGGGTCAAGGTCTTCACTCTAAACTCATTAACAGCCCTTCCTGGTGTAGAACCATTGTTCACGCGCACCTGAATGGATTCTTTAGTGTTTGCGACACAAAGTAAACACCATGTTGTGCTTTTTTTTGTTTGCGGGCCGCTTTGCCAAAGCTTTTCAGCTGTCAGTGGCCAGTGATGACTGACCCCTCCCTCTCTTTGTCACCGCTGGCAGTGCGCTCTGTTTTCTCCCATCTCTGTGGCAACCGACACCGTGCGCTATTGTGCTGATGTTTGTCCCCGGCTAAGGTGTCGCCCGTGTGTTTAATGGACCTCCCAGTCCGCTTCAGTGTCTGCTCCAGGGTCCCCCCAACGACGGAGCTGCGCGCATGAGCCCTGCCGCTGTTTGTCCCCGGGTGCGGGCGAGTCGAGGCGAGGTGGGGATGAGATACGGCTGATAATGGCCGCTTTGTTCTTCGGCTGGATGTGCCGGAGCCGTGCTCCTGTGGACCAGGAGACGCCTGGTCAAACAGAGACACACAAAGGCTCTGGAAAGGGCTCAGCGCGGCCCATTCTCTGCTGCCTGCCAACATATACCACCTTCTGCAGCAGCCGTGAATTACTACCCTCACAACCTTTCACACGTATAAAAGCAGTCTCCCAGCCAGTGGGAACACTGACATTTGCTTTTTGTTTGATACAAAGCATTTTTTTTTTTAAATACTATGAGCTTTTTTTTCTTATCCTGGAGCCATATACACATCACAGTCAGCATGGGGCTCTTTCTTTTGAAGGGCATTCAATTTGGCTACTTTTAAAAGCAACCCAGGCATTAGTTGATGTAGTCAAGCCTAAGTTAAACCTGTAGTTTGGCCTGTTCAGCTCTTCATGTATTGTGTTTGCCTGATGGATTGACGTAGCGGGCCCAGATATCCTCTCAAACATAGGAGGAACGTTGGAGAGATTACTCCCCATTATTGGGCTTTTAACATTTGCAGAAATGGTCTGCAGCTGCACAGAGAACCGTCATGTTTTCTACTTCTGGGAAGATAATGACAGTTTTAGCAATTAATAACGGCAGATGCACAGGAATGCCAAGGAATAGTCTCCAGAGCTAATGCGCCACATATTCTCATTTACCGGCTGGTGTTTTAACCTCTTTAGCACAGCCCCTCGAGGAAATGGGGGATATGATTAGGAATTGGTTAGCAGGCTTCTATTTTTATGCTGATGACACACTTTCTTCTCCCGGGCTTTCCATGTTGCTGGCTCTTGACTTTCTCGCTGTCTTTTCTGAACTAGATCAGCTGTTTACGAGACACAGAGTTCACAGACTAAATCAGCTGTGAGCCAAAGCGGTCCGATTACAAGAGCTCGCTGTGCTCATCCCCAAACCTGGCTCCTAGGAAAGGTGGATTTCGTCGCTCTTGTTCACTTTTCCACCAGGCCGGAGCCGCCTCTGCACCACCTGCCTCAGCTACCGACTGAGGGACACAAAAAAAAGGACGTGTGGAACCAATAAAGGCCGCCTCGCAATTTTGTCGAAGCCGTCGTTTTTGTTCATCGCATCATGTTTGGAGCAGATTACAGCACCTCGGCGCCTGGGCTCTCCCCAGGGTGCCTTCTCCGCGATTCAGGTATTGTGGCCAGGCAGGCACACTGGTGGCCCTGGGCGCGCTGGAGAAGAGGGGACAGTGGCTGCATTTGTTTCCGGCTGAAAAGGATTACAGGTCCTGACGGCCATGATTAATCACCCAGAGGCTGACATCTGAATGCGGCCGGGGAAAGGTTCAACTTTTTAATTCATCCCGCACACAATCTATTCAAAGCAGCTGTTGGCGCGGCGTTCTCTCATCTCCCGCTCTTTCTTCTCGCTGACCATTGCTTTCTACTGTCTTTTGCTTCCCATTTATGGCTCACATAATTATCTGGGCTGCAGAGTTGTTGTAATTGTGTGTGTGTGTGTGTGTGTGTGGGGGGGGGGGGGGGGTGCTGGGATGCTGCTCTATTTTTATTGGAGATGGGTTTCCTTCTCTTTTGTGGGAGAAGAGTTAATTGACTTTGTTAATGCATTTGGGGATCAGTGATTTCTCAACAACAAATGACCTTTATGGAGCTCGGCGTCACATATTATTTGTGTGTGTGTGTGTGTGTGTGTGTGTGTGTGTGTGTGTGTGTGTGTGTGTGTGCGTGCGTGTGCGTGTTGATCCATTGTGACCTTTTCCTGTGTCAGGTGTGTTTGTGCAGGGCCAGAGAAATATTTCCCTCAAAGCCTCTTTTCCAAAACACTTCAGATTCATAAACATTTCCATGCCGCCGCTCCTCGCTGACAGACAGCTGAATTGCCGTGTTTTGAATAAATTTCACATCTCGCCATGTTCATATCCACTCATATGAGCCGGCCTTCTCATTAAGACTCAGCAGGTTATATGATGGTATTGCCGGAATCCCTGGAGCAAAATGAACAGGGACAGCTACACTGCTTAATGCAAGGTAGCCTAGCAACAGATAGTGGGATGGCTGTGGAAACATACCCTCATATTTATGTTTACATGAGAGAATGATTTGTCTGTCAGGCTGATGGATCCTAATGTTCCCCTCTCCCCCAGGCTTTTCTTGTGCCGCACGCAGCCCTGACACTTACCCTGAAGGACAGGCACCACCTTCCCCAACACACATGAATACTTAATACTGTTAGACTACATTTATGCAAAGAATGGAAATGGCACTAGACGAGAAGAGGGGGGCCAAAATGCATCAAAAGCCTGACACAGTATGTGTCACGAACACGAGGAGGGAGAGAATGGAGAATGATGGCACACATAAGGACAGACGTCGCAGCGCGGCCTTTCTTTTCCGCAGTTATTTCCCATAACAGCATTCTGGTAATCTGATTGTGCTATAGAAGCAAACCGTGTTTTCATGTGCGCGCCCGCTGTTAACAGCCGTGACGATATAAATGCAAGTCACTTCCTGTAAGTACAATCCGGATCTATATGACTCGACTGAGTCTGTTTTTACAGTATGTCCTGCTCCGACGGGGACAGAATGCATCAACTCAATTAGCCTGGCACACCAGGAGGATCAGCACCATAGATTAGATTTCGCCTTGCTTGTTTACCAGAGTGCAACCCGCTGAATAATATCTATACGGGTGAAGCCTACAGAAAAAGAAAAAAAAACAGATGATGCTATAGTAACGATGAGAAGAGGATCTAAGCTTCTCCCGTGTTGTGGTACAGCGCAACTGGGCTGGGAGAGATATAGGAAAGCCTTTTGTCAGGAGATAGGCACATCCCTGCTCATCTGGGGAACTTGTTTCCATAGTTACATCAATGTTGTTGAAGTGAGAAGATCAGGTATTCCAGTGAGTGATCTTTTACATGAGCTCTGCTCCTCTCGTATTGATTTTCATCCCACGTTGGGGGGGGAGACCTAAAGAATAATACAGCCGACTGCCAACCGTCTTGGAGATATTGTGGAAATAATGAAAGGGCGAAAAGTGTCGGAAATGCAGCGGACAAGCAAAGAAAGGGGGGAAAGAAAAGCCTCTGAGAAGACGTGAGAGATTTTGTGATGACATGTCCAGTTATGCTCCGGAGGTCAGGTTACGATGTCGGTGCCACAAACCGCAAAGCATGACAGCGGCTGAGGCTAACAGCTAATCGCCGTCTGTAACAGTCCATGATCTCTGCATTGTTACCCACACGCTCGCGTGCCCGTGTGAAACCTCCGTGGCGGCGTGCCGCTCACTGCAAAGCTAATGGCTTTGAAAAGAGAGTTAATCACTGCTACGTGGTTAGCCACATGCTCACATCCTCCAGCATGGTTGGCGTGTTCCAGGGGTTAGCAAAACACTGGCGTAACACATCATCGCTCTTTATGAGGCTGGGGCCTGCAAGAGAGAGAGGGGGCCCGCAGATGATGCTAAAAAGACGGTAATGACAGCCATTCACCGCAATCCAATTATGCAAAAGGGAGTCTAAACAATTCCATCATCCCCTAAATTAGATTGTCCTAACGAGATAAAGGCACCAATTAATCCTGAATTAATTTCTACAGCTCATTTTCCCCAGAAAACACTCCAGTATGCAAATACCAATGAGAGACAGAGAGGCATCCTTCTGCGGGGGCGACCGACACCTCTGCTGGCTGGAACCCCCATCTCAGACGCTCAGGTTGTAAACACGCGCAAAGGTAACGGCTATAAAGAGAATTGCTCGATGAACATTAGCATTTTATTTAAACAGGAGCAAGTCGGATGAACTATTTACCGAGCTGGTGGTGGAACAGCAAGTTTGAATCTCAAAATACAGCTCGTGCTGTAAATGTTTCCAACTTTTTTCCGTTTCATCAGTTTACCCAGTCCGTAAATGCAAAACTCCAAAGAGCCGGGGTCCGACAGACGCTCCTGTTGGGATGATGAGCCTCGCGTTAGCCAGGCAGACGAGTAGCCCACTAGCCTGTAAATATCTGCCTGCTACGAAAACAAAGCAATTAAAATTTTTGTTCATCATAATCATCATTACCATTTTCACACTCCTAATTGTTTTGCTGCCAGCTGTCTCCAGTTGTTATAATTGAGTGATCTGGCACATTTTCTCAGCAGAGATGCAGCCGGGAGAGCAAATGTGATCCAAAAAAAAAAAAAAAACGGCTCTAAAAATGGATGTAAAACCCTGAATTTAATTGTAGGAATTTATGATCTCACGTGATTGACTGGCTTCGGGTTTAGTGCATAAATCTGGGCTCTGGTTCATAGGAAAAGGCCCGTTTATCCCATATTTTATCAAAGAGGATGTCTTTATGAACCTGCTTTGGGCCTTGAAGCAGAGCGTTTTATCGATCAGCATTGAGCTACCACCACCTGTGCGCCCCCCACCACACACACGCACACACACACACCCCTAAGTGATGACAGAAACATCCAGGCTGTCAGTTGCCAGGCAATATTCACAACCACTGGCCCACATCAGCTAATTACCTGCAGAAATCGCATATTGACAGATGGGCCGATGCATATTGATCTGCCGGTGCTGCCACGTTCTAAATAACCGAATGCTAATGAATCATTTTCTCATGTGGGAAAAGAAGGGAAAAAAACCATACAAAAAAAGAAAAACCCATCAGAGTTTTGTTTGACGTCACACCTGTAATATATAAAGCACATGACAGGCGTGCACGGTGAGCAGCGCACGTCTCGCAAGGCTTGGGCGGCTTGTCTATGCACCACCGGCACCTCAGCGTCCCTCTCCACCTCTCTGTCTGTCTTATCTGCCTCCCCTGCCGTCTTTCTCTCCGGCCATCCCTCTGTCCATGGCGGCAGTTATTTTTCACTGCGGCGAGCAGGCCGGGGCAGTAAATACGCCGCTCCTCCGACCGCGGACCCTGCGTGACCCCTCAACCCCTGTGTCTCTGATGCCTCTCCCAAGGCCTCTCATTCCAAGGCCCCTCGTGTTGCAGCGCTGTGTTTGCAGCTCAGACCCTGTAATTCACCAGCCTGCTAGATCGCCTGCCAGGAGCTATTGATTTTTGTTTCCCCAATCTCCTGGAGAGAGGGAAAGAAAAGATTAAAAACACTTTGTCAGTTTGGTAGGGAGTGAGAATTCCACGCAGGGGGATACCTAGGAGGGCACGGGGTCAGGGCTGAGGTACTGTACATCTTTATGGCTTTAACTATTTCCCCACCGCGGACATCTCTGTCACGCTCTCCTCGCTCGTCTCCTCTTTCCGAGCGTGGAAAATTTAAGAGAGGAAGGGGAGCGGAAACTTTTGCAGGAGCTCCAGCCGAGGATGACCTCTCGCCTGCTCATCTCGGCGTAGACTGTGCAGCGCAAGCGCGACTGACCGCGCAATAAACGCACGCACAGCAGGGGCTGATTTACAGGTAGAAATTCTCTCAGTCACAAATGCAACACGGGTTGCAGCACCTCCACATCTCCTGCAACACCCCCACAAAAGGCTGTTGGGGTTTTTTTCGCGGAGCATATGTAATAAATTAGAAAACTGAAATGTGCTCCACCTCTTTTTTTTTTTTATTTTTTTTTTATTTATACCCTCATGCTTGTGTTCATCATGTGACCAGCTGCTGTCCGTTCAGTTATCAACAATGATGCACATTGAAGGGATAGATTTTTTTTTCTTTTTTCTATCCATAAAACATCTTCTTTTGGGGAACTAGACAAACATATGCTGTTTTTATTTATGCAGTCTTTTCCAAAGTTAGAAACCCATCTGCACTTCTCCAAAGTAGGAGAACATGCTAAAGTTAACAATCTAAAGTCCAAATACGCTAAAATATTAAATTTTGTGTTTTTTATTATAGTACAACAATGTACAACATTATTCACTTCACACACTTCATCTAATAAGGATAACGTGGATTATATAATCTCATCCCTCTGCAAGATACTTCTCATCGCACTGATGTGCTGCTTTGACCTAAATTTATTATGCAGCTGTATGACTTGTGTTATATTATTTAATATTGTATTATATATTAATGCCCTGCATGCTGTGTTAACAGTAATGTAATGTATCTAAGGAAGCTAACGCAGCCATGTATACTGTTGGCCAGTCAGCTCCATAAATAGATTGATTTGATGTACATTAGAAAGTGGCATAATCCAGACCAGAGTCTCCATCCAAATAATAATAATTCATCAGGTTCCTGTTAGATATTGATGGAATGACAGTAAAAAGAAGTCCTCCACCTTCCTGGAATAAAATTAGATCACTGCTCCACACGTTAGTGCACAAATAAAAAACACATAAAACACACTCTCGTCTTTTGTTCCCCCTCACCTGATGAATGTGATGATCAATGGAACCCCACCCCCCCCAATCCCAAGTAGGGACATGCACACAGCCAAACACAGCCATTGCTCTACCCCAGTGGATGGTTCATTTGGCCCTAACTTTTCTCCTCAGTGTCCCACCCACCCTCCCACCTTCCAACTGTCCTCACCCTTCCCCAACGTTGGGATTTGGTAATGTGCCTTTCAGGGCCACTCTATTTTCTGGAATAAAATATTCATCCATAGGCGAGGACGGTCTTGGAGGAAGTCTGTCTGATGTATGAATTCTCCGACAGACATTTTCTTCAATATTTGATGGGTCGTCAGAGCTCTGTGTCTAACACTGTGGGGTTTAGCTTAACCAAACCGGTCCTGAAAATAGGCCCAAAGCACCTTTCAGAACAATAATCCTGGTGTACATTTTTGAGGAAATTACCGATATAAGTCCCCACTCCCTGTTTGCCCATTGCTCCCTTTCACGTTTGGCGGTGGTGTTTTCTTTCTCAACAGGTTAACGTCTCTTTGCAGTCCAATTCTTTGTGCGAAACCATCAGCCGGTGCACACTAAATCAGCTTGATTGCATGCCAGCAAGAAGATAAAAGGCTCGGAGGTGGGTACAGTAATCCAGAGAGAGCGGGTGGTCTGCTCGCAGGCATATCGTTTTATTCCCTCATGCATATTCACTTCTAAGCTTCTGAGTATGCAGATTAGGCTTGTCTGAACAGTGGACCCTCCAATCACATCCTACTTTTGCCTTTTCTTCTTTCTTCCTTTCTAACTGCACCCTGCTGTTTGCGAGAGCTGCCACAATGAACGCAACGTGCACGTACGCGTGTAATTGCGAATGTGTGCATGTGTGTGTGGGGGGGTGTTTTCTTTTTTTGCTTGTTTGCAAGTTTAGTGGCAGCTGGGTTTGAACGTGTGTTCATGAACAAATGCCGTGTGTGTGTGTGTGTGTGCGTGCGTGTGCATGTGAGCGTGTGTGTGTGTGTGTGTGTCTGTTTATGTATGTGTTTGCCAGACACATGGCTTTGTCTTGTCCTGGCACTGTGCTCGGCTCACCAGATGTTCTGCTTTTTTATCATCCTCCGCTTGCACCGTGTTCTTTGAGGCTGTTTTGCTCGTTTTCAACTTGTTCTTTTGTTTTCTGCCCCTCTGTGCAAAAACAACATGCCATTTAAAGATCCTCTTTTTCATTTTTACATGAAAAACTCAGAAAAATTTCCGTTTTTTTTATCTTCTAGCAGCAGCTTATTTTTCAGTCGCTTGTTTGTTTCTCCCTTTTAGGAGACTATAATTGATTAAATACTGATTTGGGGCATTTAATAGATTTATTTTCATAAATCAAGTTTGCAAATTTTTATTTCACCACAGCAAATAGTTTTGTTCAGGTAACTAAAACCTGGCTTACAAAACAGGCAGACACATTTCAGATGCCCTCAAACCTGCACCAGTGGTGTTTGTGGCCACCTGGGGCCAGAGGACGTCGGCTGGAGTCGCCGAAAACTAGCTACATGTTCCAAGATCAATTTCCTAATAAATAATAACTGAATGAAATGGATGGAAGGCCCGAGTGGAGGATGGGTGCCCTTAGTCAGCGTTATAGGATGAAGTCACAAACAGGAAGGATGAAATCCATACTCCTCAAACGGCTGTTTTACGAGCCACTGGGAGCTGCTAAATTGTTTTCTTTTCTCCCGACCGTATATCAGAAATATAAATCTATGGCCTTCTTTTTAGTGCCTCGACAGACTCAGATGAACACGACTCAGAGCTGAACGAAACGCTAAATTATTGTCCAATTAAACAATGAACCTAAACTGCTGCTTTTGATCCTCCGAGATCTCGATCTTTCAAATATATTTCTTCTGTGACGCTTGGAGGGAAAACTTCCCTAATTAGGAATTTTCCTGCAATTGCGTCGGTGTGTTAGTTGCAGAAGATGTCGACAGCGGCTCTGATGCCAGGGAACTACGGCGAGGAACATCTACCGATGCTCCGCTGGGATTAATTTGAAGTAAGGAACCATGGTTACCTGCAGTGGCCCCGGCCTTCTTCGACAAGAGGTCACCCTAGATGCAAGCGACTCCCCTAATGAAAAGATGCAGGACTTTATTCAAATGTAGCTCAGCCCAGCAGATGCAGGAAGGCGAGCGGGAAGTGAGCGCGTTTAATTGCATGTTTACACTAACCCGCCGTTCCCGGTGCACGACCGGGCCTGATTAAAACGCTGCAATGAAAAAAGGCAGAATTGGAAACCGCATCCCAACACCGCATCCACTCCAGTGCAGAATTAAATCAAGCTGTCACCTGGTCATTGCCACCGCCCACCATCCAGAGACACACGTGTGCACGCACACACGCGCACACACGATGGTCCCACCCGTCGCCAACAAACACAGCGAGCTGTCAAATAAAGCAGCAGTTGTAATTATAGGAGGGGGTGAAATTCAGATTTATTTATTCCAAAATGAAGCCTGCGGATCGACGGAGGGACAGCTCTCCTCCATCTGTCATCGTTGAAGCCACGCTTGTCTGACACAAGGATTCATTCGTCTTGTCGTCTTTGACAGTCGGATTTTCCCTGCGTACTCCCACCAGGAGTCGCACTGGATTTTTGGAGGCAGGCTAAAAAAGAAAACACTCCGTGACAAGGGGTAGGCTCTTTATGAATGCAAATGAGTCTGGGAAAATTCACAGAGCAGCTAGCGGGCTCCGAGGCTCCGGCATCCGTCACATCTTGCCCCCCCCCCCCCTCCCCCCACTCCCGCCGGGCACAGCCCACGCTCTGCTAACAGGTCTGAGGGCTTACAGGGGCCCAACAGCAAGAACAGGCACACTTGTAGAAAAGGACATGAAAATCCTGTGGCTGACACACACTGTAAGTGCCACTGGTGACTATTGTCTTCACGGGAATGATAAGCTTTCTGTTTATATCTAGAGAATGCCTGGTGGGTTTGGGCTTTTATTATGAAACATTCATCTCTCTCCGTTCCTGTCTGCGTGTGCATGCGAGGATGCGTCACTCGTATCACTTGACATTTGGCTTCTCTTTTATCCCGTTCCAAGGATAGTAAGTCAAATGCTGTGTGACAGGTCAACCCTTTCCTATCAGTCATCCTTCACCCTGACCCAGGCTCAGCTGCTCAAACACATATCCAGGATCTCTGCGCTAAAAAACCATCATTAGCTGCACGATGCTCCTACTGCTTCACCAGCCTGCTTGCTCACACGGACCTCTTAGACCACAACAGTGGATCGGAAATGACATTAAAAAACACACACCCACGAGAACTAATTTGAAGACTAATTTTGATACCCGGTCACCATAAAACTATATTAGTTAACATCAAACATATGTTGAGTGTACATACAAATGTTGAGCTTTTGGCACCAATAAAAAAATGTACAGTTATTAACTAATGAGTTTTATTTAGAGACTGCACTTTAGGGCCAATTATGCAAACGTTCTATCCTCTCTATAGACGATGTCCATGTGCACTTCAGCGTCATGTATGTGTACATTAGTTCCATCCTCTGAATAGGGATCTTGACGTTTTACTGGCAGAACTCGGGTCGTTAAGACGTCCATATGTCAAGGACCCGTCGCACGTGCTTGTCAAAGGTGCTGGGGCTGGAGCTCTGATTGGTTTATTGTGTTTCTGGCCCAGACCAACCCGGGTTTAATTACCTGATAGCATCTTGATCTTTGGAAGTGTACATCAATAATGGCTAAGCAATAATGAAAGACATTTCTAACCGGGAGGATTTTTGTTACCAGTGGTTTGTTTTCCCTGTTTAAGCCCAACGACGCCAAAACCTTTGGGTTTTTCACGCGGAGGGCCAACAAAGACAGAGCGGGTGCTGGGAAACGCTGACTCGGCTCATGTCTTTTAATCTATTCTAGGTGCGATTAAAGTTTAATTCGCGCCCATCTCCTAATGCTAGCCGGCGCGCCCTCTCCCCGTTTGTGGATCGGTGAGTAGTTTCAAGCTGAGTCCAGGTCTTTTCTCTCTGTCTGGGCCTCACTTTATTCATGCCTGAGGGACACCGGGAGCTGCAAACAACTGAATTTTTCATCAAGGTTACTTCCTGGAGAGATGTGCCAGGCGGTTGCCGCGCTCTCCCTCGGTGTGTTCCTAGCTCATACATAACTTAACCCGCTGTGACCCGGAGCTCTCTCTGGGAGGAGTTGTTTGACCCTGTCCGCACCGGGGAACATGTGCTGTGGAGTCAGCAAGAGTTTGTTATGAAGCTTGAAATATGGCAGCACTTAGCATTTGTAAGCAATTCATTAACACTTCGTAAATGGTTTATAACACAAGGGGGTGTGGCTGAGGGGCCATTACTCACCGCGGAAGGCTCTTTTAGAGCACTGACAAAAGTACAGCCCAATGTTACCGTGATGACTGACGTTGTGCTAAAAGTATTATTATATTTTTGCTTATTGATTGGCAAACAAACATTTCTAAACCAAAAACATGCATCTGTCTGCATGTTTGGTGGAGAATTTTGCTGATTTTGTGCTGCTTTGCTCACAGATTCGTTATTCCCAGTGGCTAGGCCTGCGTTGCTTCTTATCTGCGTGTTGTGTGTCGGTAAACTCAGCGCAACTTGGCTAGTTCAGCTTGCTTAATG
Organism: Tetraodon nigroviridis; assembly: GCA_000180735.1. Classification (NCBI taxonomy): domain Eukaryota; kingdom Metazoa; phylum Chordata; class Actinopteri; order Tetraodontiformes; family Tetraodontidae; genus Tetraodon; species Tetraodon nigroviridis. The sequence continues at coordinate 959,384 of CAAE01014992.1, read as the reverse complement.
TTCTGTTGGGAATGGAGACACAGCTGTCATTAACATTTTCAGTCTCTGCAAAACAACCTTGGCAGCAAAAAAATAAAACATCGACTATTTATAAGAATATTTTTACATCAGAATACATTTGCAATTCTAATCAAATCCCACTTACTCCTTTCTTTGCGGGATTATTAATGCCGCAACAACACATTTGGTTTTAATGGAGGGAAAATATGCAGTGTCAGATGAATTCCTTTTTTTCCCCGTTTCATTAAGGCTGCAAATGCCTCTTTCTGTGAAATTTGGCAATTGGGGCCACAAACAAGGTCTTATTTATTCTATTCAGAGTTTATTTTTTGCAAAAGCATCCACAAGCAATAAGGTCATTTCGGTCTATTGGCTTACAGTGGAATAAATTTGAATTTTGAGCAAAGCGAATGAGCCGTTCAGATCATATTTCTCACTAATTAATGCAGCCTTTGATTTTTAAATAAGACCGATGTGTGGGAGGTGTATGGATCAGGATTTGAGGGACCAGTCTGCCAGAATGCGTTTTAATATTCGCCGTTTTGAAGCCGGTGATTAAAAACCCCGATGTTTGTCACGTCTGATTAATGGATTTTTCATACTTTCCAGTAAGCGTGCGCCATTGCCTTTGTTAGGTCTTTAACATTGAGATAATCTCCGCCATTACGACCCTGTTAAATAGGAAATAAAATCAGGCTTGAATGGCTGCCGTGCTGGAGACTTCCATTTCTGCTGCGCAGTCTTGCAGCTCCTGAGTGTCAGACATTATTGCCGGCACTACCCTCAACCTCACCCTGCCCCTTGACAATTACTGGCCTACCTCCCTATTCAGCTGGTAATGAGAAAACTGACTGATCGATTTCTGCCCGGCTGGTAAAGAGGCGAAGGAAGGCTTTGGAGCTGGTGCAGCCGAGCTGCAGCATATGCATGTGCTGCATTAGCAATATTTTTAAAAGGTTTAATGGGGGATCGTTGGCTTGCAATTATAAATATTACACATTTGATCTGATGAGCGGGAAGATATTTAACTACAAATCCAGCAAACTACCACCTTTTCATTCATCCTATGAGGCAACCAGCAGCTATCAGCCAACAGCACAACAACTATATTGTTATTTATGTTGACTGTCTCGTTAAAAGGTTGTGTCAACGTTACCGCCAATGCTGCCCGACCTCTGACCCCTCGGACAGAGACTTGGTCACGTTAAATCAGCAGTTGCTAATGTGCAGCGACCTCAGGCGGGAATCAGGAGCGACCTTCTGCGTCACATCTCACTCCCCGTCCCTCTGAGGTTCGGAAAGCACCGCCGCTCTGACGCCTTTTTTAATCCTATCGGAAGACTTTGGAAGCCACCGTGTGCTGTTGTTGCCAGCATTCATGATGACATGACCCAACACACCCCACACAATATGGCCCCCTATAAAGAACGCTCTCTGGGTAGGAGAATCTGCATCATAAGTTCCACAGCTGAAATATGGAGTCACGCTGTGACCTGGTGAAGGTGACGAGCTGTTGCTCTCCAGAATCACACTGACCCTCCTCAGAGTCAGAACATCGCCTCAGCTCCGCCTTTTTCTTCATTCACGCCACCACATAATAAAGTATTCTCTGCTCCCTATGTGTGGTGGTCAGGCCTCATGTGGTGAGTCGTTCCCCAATCTGATACTTTTGACCTTTTTGTTAGCCGCCTGCTGCATTTCTGGAAATCTTGGCCGTTTGACCCAGATGTTTGGCAAAGAAATGGCTAATTCTGCACTGCTGGTACCAGTTCCGGATACGCTGACTTCAATGTTCTGCAGAAATTACAATACTGCTGATCCACTGGCTCAGCTAATGGCGCAGTAAAAAAAAAAAAAAAAAAACTACACCTACCCCAAGGCTGATGCTTCCCTTCTATATATTAAAAAAATGTTATCTTGCCTTCAGATGTTTGCAAATTGTCAGAGAGCAGCAGGAGCGTCGGGCGCCGGTAAACCTGGTCAGTCTGGGGACTCCGTAAATTTGCTTTAACAACTGTCGTGGTGCTGCGTTACAACACCGGGCTTGTAAAAGTGCTCCACACAAACCGCTGCACCTTCTAATAAATTCTCCCTGATTTATTCTTCCCTGGGACTGATTGCGCGGATGTAAATATTCAGCTGGAAAATACACAGTCTGAGTGACAGCGCGTCTTTTACGCGCCGCGTCCTGTTGGGTCAGAGCTCCGCTGCCACTCACAAATATTTATTAGGCTACATATTCACTCTCTATCCATCACTGTATGGCCACCTGGTCCGGTCACATCTCTTTATGTTTATTACAGCGTCCCACCTTCCCCCAGGAGGATGATTGACGTTTTCGGAGAGCGGCGAGGTGGGACTTGCGCGCTTCTTCTCCAATCGCCGCTCGAAGGGGGGCGGAGGCTTTTCCATCCACACTCGAAGCCCAGTCAGTTACCAGACGCCAGCCAAACAATAACACTTGGTGGTTTGTTTCCCAAACCATCGCTGGCAAGTTGGGCGCGTTCCGGCGCGTCACGATCTCGAGTGGGTCGTGGGTTTTTTTTCCGCGAGAGGAGCTCCGCGCGTCCCACTTTTAATCAGATTAGGAGCCTTTGACGCTTTCTGCCGCTTTCTGCTGCTTGTTCTGGCCGTGCAGGAGTGGCCAGAGTCAAAAGCTGCGATTCAGATCAGATTTCACCTAAACCAGTTGGAAGAGCAGGAGAAAGAGAGAGAGAGGGAACGCAGAAATAGAGAGGGAGAGGAAAGCGAGAGAGAGAGAGACGGTTCGTCAACCTCCCTCCTCCCAAATCCAGAAAATCTTACCAAGAAAAAAAGGAGGAGTGTCGGGGTTGAGAGAGGCGCAGAGGAATCCAGAGGAATTTCCGAGGATATTTTTCCCCTCCTCTTGCACATCTCCTTACCCTCCTCTTCACGTTCGCGTTTAAAAGTTGCAGGCGAGGCAGCGGAGACCGCGGTCAAGGATGGACGAGCAGCCTCGGTTGATGCACTCCCACGGGGTAGGCATGGCCGGACACCCCGGCCTGGCGCAGCATATGCAGGATGGCACGGCGGGGACGGACGGGGAGGGGAGGAAGCAGGACATCGGAGACATACTACAGCAAATCATGACCATCACAGACCAAAGCTTGGACGAAGCACAGGCGAGGTGAGTCCCCGGGAATAAAAACCAGACCAGGGAGCAGAAATAGTGCGCGGTGATGGAAGAGGGGCGAGATGAAAACACCGACTCTGCCTTTAAACCCAAGCAATTACGCCCACAGAAGTGCCAGGCCGTGCCACAGCGCCGTTAAAACAACTTTTAAATTGAAAAACCCTCATCCTAAATAAAAGACAACACCTGTGCACGTCGCCAGATTCCTCTGCCTTCTTACAAAGGAGCTTATTATAATCCTCCGGTACACAGAGCCATCTACGGCTCCCAGCCAGTCCAGTGTGAATCCCAATTATCATCAAAATACCTAAAATGTTGCGTGTTTGGAAAAATCTGCGGATTTGATGTCACCAAATGAAGGTAAAGTGGAGCCTTTCTGCACCCAGAGGGAAAACCGATTTATTTTCCTTGCGGCTGTGTGTTTTCCCAACTCCTCCAGTCCCAGCAGCCTGTGTGTGTGTGTGTGTGTGTGTGTGTGTTTTGTGACTGTTGCCACTTGTTTGAATGGATGCTCCTCTTTTTAGGAAACATGCACTGAACTGCCACAGAATGAAACCTGCCCTCTTCAACGTCCTGTGTGAAATCAAGGAGAAAACAGGTCAGTGGTGGCTCCTCGTTCACTCGCGTTTTCACCCACTGATATTTATTACCAGAAACCCGCATTTCTTTATTTATCTTGAAACTGCCGTTTTTTTCCCCCGACTTTCTTGTTTTTTGTTTTGTTTTGTTTTGTTTTTTCTCATTGACAGTGTTGTTTTCCCAACAAATGTCACCCACGCCAACCCCTGAAATAACGTCCTGTCAGTTGGACCTGAGTGTTTTCACTCCAACGTTTGGACCTTTTCTGGGGCTGGGGGGTGTTTTTGTTCCCGTTTTTTTTTTTTTTGCCCCTGTCTCTCCCTCTGTTTTCTTTGGCCAAAGCGAGCCTTTTCAAACGCGGAACCAGTCCGAGGGGTTTTTCTGTTTTGTACCAGCGACGGGGGTCAAAGTCGTGATGCGGGGAAACGTGTGAATTATTACTCACTTAGCAGCAGATTAAAAGAAGAACGGCTCAGGCGATGAAAACCGGCGACTATCCTCCGAAAGAGGCGGCGGAGTGCTGCGTGAGCGGCGGCTTTGGGTTTTTTTTGGTTTTTTCTTGCAGGGAGGAAATGGAACAAACACATCCAATATGACCCTATCTCTAAACACAACTTGAGATGAGCGAGAGAGCCTCGACAGTGCTGCGTTTGCAGCCACGCGGGGGGGAAAGAGCTTCAAATAAACCGGCCTGAGAAGGAGGCAACACCATTTTACGTGAGCTGCCTCCGCTGACATTTCATCCACATGAGTCACCCGCGGGCGGGGGGATTTTTTTTAAGCAAATATTTATTTATATAGTGCTTCACATTCAGAAAGGTTAAGAAGTGCAGCGTGAGGAAGCTATCGTGGGCTGGGGGCCCTCTTTCTAAATTGCCAGGCTTGGAAAAGTGAGAGACTAATGCCTGGCACTTTGTAAACTGTCTGGCGTCTCCCTGGGTTCAACCAGAGTTCGTTTCCAAAAAGAAGAACAAAGTAACTTGGACCTTTTCCTGGCTTTTCCCCCCTGCCTCTCCTCTCTTCCCACCGTTCTTGGCAAGTGGGATTTCACAAAGCGAAGAGCAGGGCCCCCCCACCCTCCCTCCTCCGCCTGCAAATCCTCTTTCCCTCGCTTCAGGACCAAGTTTGGAAATGGTCGTAATTCAACATCCATCCATGTTTTTCTTTTTCTATTTTGTCTAAATGTATTGTCTGCAATTATCTTATAGAAGATTCAAAAAGGACCAAAACCCCAACCGGTGAAGGGGGGGGGTGGAGGGTTTTTTAACGGCGGTGTTTGTGCAGAAGTTGAGGTTCGCCCTGAACACGACAGGCTGGTCTCCTAATGGCTGCCTGGCTGCGTCCTCCTGAGCCGCCGCTCATCCTCGCCTGTTGGAGGCGAAAAAGTGAAAATCCTTTTCACTGCGGTGACAGAGAAAATGACTCAAAGCTTGAGCGTGGCATTTACAGCCAAATGTGCTGAGTGCGGTGCGTGTGTGTGTGTGTGTGTGTGTGTGTGTGAGTGGAGTGCAGCCTGTAATTTTGTCAGGTCTTTTTTATATTCTTCATAAAGAGTCAGCCTCTCTACGCGTTGCAGTCAGCGAGGAGGAGAGGCGGGAGACGACAACGGTGTTAAGCGGCCCTTCCACCCGACCTTTTGCTGAGGGGGAGGCAGCGTGCATTTCTTTTGCGTGTCGTGTGCGCGCCGGGGCTATCCGCACATGGACGTCCCCTTCTGCTGACAAACACGCCGGCGGTGGACCTGAAGCGGTGACCCCGCCCCTCCCGCTGTATATCCGAGCAGCGGTCAGTCCTTAGCGAGCTCAAACACGCTCCGGAACCAACGGCGGAGCCTTGCGTTACCCCCCCGACAGACGTTTCCTTTTGGCCGCCAGTGTTGCGTTTCGCAAAAAAATGTTTTTCCCTGCCTGCCGGCCCCTCTATGATTTTCTTCCCTTTTTTTGGAACTATTATCATTGTTTCTCCAGTTCCTGAAAGCTCTCGGTTTCCTGTGTTTGCTTCACATCCTGTGACGAGGGCCTGGGAGAACGTCTTTGTTTGTGTGAAACCATTATGGCGAGGGAAGCGGGCACGTACAGGTTGAGTCCTTAAGAGAAGCCAGACACCCAGCCAGTGTTTGTGGGTGTCAGGTTTCAGGCCTCCCTTCTCCCGCTCGTGCACAGGCCCGGGACTGCTTCATCAGACTAGTCTGTGTCATCAGCCTCACATTACCCCCTCGCAGGCTGGCTCAGACGGAGCGCTCCTTCATGACTAATGTGATCAGACTGATAATGTATACACAAGCAGAGATCTGCTGAATCAGTCTGGATCGGGATAAACACACTCGCGCGTACATTTGATCTAAATATGGCCACGTTGTGCTGCCAGGGGGATGTTTAATAAATATCCTGTAGCTGCTGGGCTACAGCTTACATTTTATTTTATGAGCGATTTGCCTGTAAATATGTAAATAGCCAAACTTTTGTCTTCAGATGATGTCTTATTTCATTTGATAAGGCGTCCAAAATACAACAAAGGAGGGGGGGACAAATAGAGCGGTAAATTTTTAGTGTGGGAAGACTGGAAACAATAAACTTTTGGCATTTCGCTTTTTAACGAGTTGCAGATTCATTTTCCGACCGTCTCGTCATCTCAGCTCTAATTTTCAAGCTTAGAAGAGGAGGGGGAAAAAAAGAAATCAGAGCGATTAAACGTCAAATCACAATTTATGGCGTTCTCCGCCGACATTAACATTAGACGTCGACGGAGGTGCCGGTTGGGCTCCGGTGAATCAGTGGATAAACTGGTCACTATGGCTCCCAGTGCTGCTGTTTTTCAGTATTTAATTGACATGGCTGTCCATGATGAGTTCAGGGGTTAGTGTTGCCTCTCTTTGTTACTCTCCTCTCATCTCCGGTGACAGATGGAGGCATTAGTCTCCAATGTGGCGCTGTCCTGAAACTAATGGCTATGTCCTTGGTTTCCCCGTGCTGGCTGGGAGACTGTATATCTGTCCCCGACTTGGAAGTGCCGAAGCAGCAGTTTATCCCCCTCATGTTTTAGTTTCCACGGAAATAAGGCCAAACAGGACCCTGTCTGTTCCCCCCATAAATGACTTCAAATAAATAACTTTGAAACGAGCGCAAAGTTTTTGCTGAGAAAACGCTGCCGGGGCTTTGATTTGCGAGTACACATGAACCTTCTTCCTCCACTTCACCAGCGGCGTTCCTCTAAGCGAATAATAACAAACAGACTACGTGTTTTTATAAGGAGTCTGAGCGCCGATGTGGCGATTCTAAGTTTATTATTGACCTTTAAAGTGAGTTATATCAAACATAAATAGACTGGATTCCACTTTATCCGCTGACATTTCCTCTGTATTCATATTTATATCCACTACATTGTCAGCACACTTCAAAGGCGACTGCATCTATTTTTGCTGTTGCCTGTCCTCTGGTATAAACTCACTCACAATTAGGACAGCTAATATATTATGCAAATGTTGACTGGCCTAATTGAGACATGTTAATCATGTTTTAAGAGGCTAATTACAGCGCTGCGTATCTGAGGTGGGAGTTGTAATTAGCCCGCGATAACAGAGCCGGCTGTTAAATGGTCATTCTGCGGGGCCACGTTCAGAGGTGGCCCCGCCAGCGCACGGGGGCCAGCCGCCCCGCCGGGGCACAGGTGGGTCACGCGCTGTTTAGTCTGGGCTTGTTTTCCCACCCGTTCTAGCAGCTCTGCTTCTGCCTTCAAGCGTGCAAAAAAAGGCTGAAATCTGCATTTTAAGAGGGCTCGGTGGAAGTTCGTGGCTGCCTGGCTGGGAGTTGCCTTTCACCTCGTTGGAAGCGGCAGGAGGGCAGGAGAAGGGAGCTCTCACCAGCTCGCGTACTCAAGTGCTGTGAATGCTTTGCATCTCTATCTATCTATAGACTCCTTCCTGCACTCGGCTCTCCGGTTATCTGATGCAGCATTACTGGCCGTTCTGCAGTCGGGGCTTTTATGCAAGGCCGTATTCTTATTTTTGACAGAGATCATATTCAGATCCATTACGCTAAAAATGCCTTCCTACTTATCGAGTATAAAATTGCTTTAGAGAGGAAATTTGCTCGGTTGTGGAGTGGAGTTTCTTTTTTATCAGATGTTTGTCTCCGGAGCAGCTTTTAGTCTCTACCGAGCAGCTCTGGTGATAATATTGCCGGTGCAATTCCTTCAGCCGCTGGTTTTCTTAATTGGCGCTGTTTGGATTTGATTGGATCCCCCCCCACCGCCACCAACCACCACCCCTCCAACCCCCAAGTATCCTAGAATTGCCTGACGCAGCTGGACGAGTATATCCTCATATTGTCACCTGCAGATCTTATTACTGATATGTCCACCAGGCTGTAACTGTGCCGAATTACACCATTAAGTTTTTCATTTTTCCTGGGATTAAAGCTGTTAAGTCAGGCACACACGCCCCCTCTGTCTGACGGAGAGAGTTTCTTTTTTCTCCTGCGTTTCGTACGCAAAGTCGTTCCTTCGTTGAGGTTTTTTCGGGGCCTTCGGTGGAGGTGGTGGACCTGGCAGTTGATAACCTGTAATTCGAGGTGCGGGATCTCATTTCCCTGGCGCCCTGCCACTGTGATGTAAATGGTGTGTTGGCAGCATGCTGGGGCTGTACAAAGGAACCCCCCTGACTTCGATGAACAGTCAAACATAAAATGGCAAGCGCTCTTCCCTGGCTGACTTAGTAAAAATGACATAAATTAATACATGCTGCTTAAACAGGACCAAGATTAATGGCCGCCTTTCGCAGCAGCTTAGATCCACTGTCAGTCGCTGCTCGCTGCCCAGATGGAATCAACACCAATCAATGAGGCTGCCCGACTCTCCCTGGATATCTGCTTAGGATGTTAAGTGAGACGCGCGCGGCGCCGCTGTTGACACGGTAGTTTCGCCTCTCTCTCCGCCATCTCCTGGTACAAACCGGTCGGCATATCCTGTATTACTTCCCACAGAGTAGAGCGTTCAATCAGGTGCCACAAAGTCAGATGGGGAAGCGCGGCGAGGCTGATGGCTCAGCAGTGATTGGATGTTTCAATTACTGATAGTAATGCCATGGTGTAGTGAGTCATGCAGTGCAGATAGCACCATTTATTTTAATCAGGACAGGGGGAGAGATGGGTGTGGATGTGTCTTCTCATTTTAGAGCAGCTTCACATTAAGATGCAGAGGAGTGCTCTCTCTTGCTCTCTCTCTCTCTACATTTTTTCCACGCACACGCGCGCAAACTAACGCACACGCTCAGGTGGATTGAGAGTGGAGGAGAGGTTGCTGTGGGTAACGCGCAGCGACAAGGTACTCTCTCGGCGAGCTATTCTAATTTATGTTAATAAACCTTTGCTGCCGCCGTGAGAGACAAAGGGGCCACAGATGAGCCTTGGTAACCTCGGCACCTTCGCAGGAAGGCAAGGCGCAGACAAAGAACAATGCAGACAGGCACACACATTCAGAGAGGACGGGAGAAGAGAGAGACACCGAAACTGTAGAGAAATACTGTGGCAGGGAGCGATGATAAATTTAGCCGCACAAAGAGCCGTGTTTGTGGCTGCAATATCAAACCGCGTCACGCTGGCAGTGTTTCAACGCGGCGCGCATGTTTCTGCTCGTCTGCTGCAAGGGGCAGAAATAGGCAGGCGGGCTGTCTCCTGGGAATTTTTCTGCTTCCAATTCTGTGGGGAATCTCTATAGTCGGAGGAGACAGGGGGTGCAACAGTTTTGGATCACTTCCCCCGGGCCAGATGTGACACCACAGGTAGCATTTAGCAGAGATTGGTGAGAGCACGAGCGTTAGCGGAGATCAGCATTCTGCCTGGCTGCTCGAGAAAGAGGCCAGTTAAGTACCCTACTGCCCATATGTGAAACACTGCTTATATTTGAGTCAACAAAGGAATCGCCATTGCTTATAAAGAAAAAAATACTAGTAATGATGATCACTGAAAAGGTGTCTCACAGAGGCTCCAAGAAGAGCCTAGTTGTGTACTCATTACCCTTTATTTATGCGCATTTTGACACATCTCATACAGAAAAATGTGCTTAAAATGGCACAATGCAATGATATCTTCTTTATTTGCAAAAAAAACTTTTAAATGTAGAAGCACATAGAGTTGCATTTGTCAAAAAAAGTCTGCCCTAGAAAGCGTTCAGACTACATCTGCCGATGTGCGTAATTAGCTTTTTGTCTTAATCTGTTGTCATGGCAGATGCTAAAAGACAAGCACTAGCTGTCTCTTTCTAAAATAAATAAACAAAAAACTGTAAAAATTGCCATTGTCCTATTCTGGCATTTTTGGTGTGCCTGCATTGACTGTTGTAGTTTCGCATATTCTGGGTCATAAACTCAGACTGTGTCATGGAAAATCCCTGAGTTTGTCCTCTCTTTCCTTTAAAATTACATGAGATCACTTCACATCATTTTCAGGCCAGTGTCTGCGTCCAGCATTCGTTGGATGAATCTTTCCTGGAGCTAATTTATGTTTATTCCACAATAAGCGGTGGGAAATTAAATGGAAAGATATAGGAGGACTGGTCACCTGGGACATTTCAAACTTCAGGGAACTTCAGGGAACTCCAGCTCAGTTTTGGAGGACTGATGATCATTTGAGAGTACAGTAGATGTCCCAAGTCGGAAGGGGGAAAACTGCAGGTCTCCTCTCCTGCCGTCTGTCTGCCAGCTTGCCTTTGGCGGTGTTAGTTCTGGACAGTTAACTCCGACTGAAATTATGTTAATTGCTGTCATTTTCTCTTTTCTACTTAAGCATAATCAGCAAATTATATACTTCTGTTCATTTATTACCAAGCCTCTTTTAACAGATTTTTTACCCTTCAGAGATCAAAAGTTCGGAGGCGTTTTTGCAGGGGCGGTTCGTGAGCACTGGGGACGGTTTGTCTTTTCACCCTCAGTATGCTGGTCATTAAAAGTCTCTGAACTCATGGGCGGGGTTTGATTTTCATCTTAGCACCAATAATGACGCATGTCTACAAAACGAGCCATCGCTTTGATCTGGATGCACACCGCGTACACCACTGTTTAAGGTTGCCACTGAATTTGCTTGCACCTATCCTCCATTTTATCGGCTGTTTACATCAAGGTAGAGTCCTCCTTAGTTAAAAGGGATTAAAATATGAAGATCCACGCGGCGTTTCACAACACCCTCGCTCTAGCTGTGACGCATGCAAGAGCCTGACAGTCACCGGGAGCCTTTAAAATAGGACTTTTATGAAAAGAACCCCCTCACGGCTGGTGCACAAGATTTAAAGCAATGACCCTTTGGCTCTCCGCGCCTGTGGGGCCTCCACTTTCTTTTTCTACAACTGCTTCATTGTTTTATTGGACAAGTCCTTTTAGCACCATGTTTAGCAGCTTCCTCCTCTGCAAACACATAAAATCCCTTTATGCTCCTATTACTTGTGTTTATGAAGAGTGTCTTCACCCCCAGCCCCCAGCCCCCCCTCCCCTTCTGCCTCTGATAGGATCATATTGATAGATTGATATTGGGGAAGCTGTAGTGTGATAAAGGCGTGGAGGTTAAGAGCTTCTTGGATAGTTTAACCTTGATAAAACAGTTGTTTCACTGAGGCTGATCTCGCCCCATCCGTCTTCATCCGTCAGAGCCCCGCTGAAGTATGCAAATGAAGCCAGTAGAGGGAAGCGCCGCGTGCGGTTAAATGGGGCGTTGCGAATGTGCGGTGTACCGCGCCGACGGGGTGATACTACTTACTGTCCAAATTTAGTCTGTCTCTTCTGAAACATCCCCCAAACCACCACCACCCTATTCCTTTTTGTTTGCATGTCAAAAAAAAAATAAAATATATATATATATATATGTATATATATATGTATATATATATATATGTGTGTGTGTGTGTGTGTGTGTGTGTGTGTTGTGTGTATACACAGCCCCACATTTAGGTGAAGCCTCTCATAAATGGATTACAGCGGTGGCACCAGCAAAGCACTTTATGGGTTTTACTGACTCAACAACTGCGCGTTATCATGTTGTTTGTGCGTGCGTTATCTGGATGTGCACGCCGCTGCGGCCTTACATTTAAGAATATGGCTGTTTATTGCAGTAATTAGTGACTGTAGGGTAATAATCTTTATAGTAGTAACCGTCTAAATGCTGCTCTCCGCTAGGACAGCTTAATTTACCCGATCAGTTTTGAACCTTACTCAGCAGCATTAGTGGTGTTTTTTTTTTTGGGGGGGGGGGGTTCATTCTCATTTATCTCCTCTGTCAGCATATTGATCGATTCCGCTGCACGCTCGTTATTTCGCTGCTTTTTTACATCATTTTTGAAGAAGCGCTCACGGATGAGGCCAGAAACAGATACCACATCTCCTTTTGGATGTCATGAAGCCGTCAATCAGGAACTTTCCCTGCTGCCCTTTGTTATGGAACGCTGACTCTGTGGGTGGGTCCTCGGGGGTGATAGATAGCTCAGAGAGCCTATTGGACTGCGAGCAGCATCCATCTCTGTCCGGAGCCCGTTAAAACAAGCTTCGGGAAGGCAGCCATGTAGTCCTAACCACCACTGGCCCCCACTAAAAAACCCCATTAACATTAATGAAGGATAGTTTTAAAAGTTCCCCAGTAATAGGCTTGAACTGGATTTACGAGTTGGCGAGAGAGCGCAGCGTGAAAAATGCCACCGGTGGCTAAATGGAAATGAACATTTGAAAGGTCTCAGAACTCAGAGAGGATTTCACCTCGGCTTAATATTTTTCATTATAGCCGTTCCCTTCCTCCAGGTTTAAAATCCAACAGCTACATGAAGGAGAGGGGGGGCCGTTTTCTTTGTGCTTTATTTTTTATTTTTTTCCACATAAAAAAGCCTTTCATCCCACGTGGCTATTTCAATATCTTGGAACTACCACTTTACCTGTCTGCAAGGTCCCTATAGATGGCTGATGTGAAGCTGCCATTAGCCGGCCGATTCTTCAGCCAGAGATTACTGTGCCAGTACTCAGTAATCACAACGGGGGGGGGGGGGTGGAGAAAAGCCTGATTGCACTCCATCCAACCTACAAAGTGTGGCTTAAATGGGTTTGTCGAAGGTCTGCAGTCGGTTGTTGGTATGTCATCATAGTGCATTAGGATTGTCAGAGGCAGAATGGCAGTTTTTGAAACCTCTCATCTGGCGAATGTTAAAAGGATACAGAAATACTCTCAGCTTGAATCAGACAAACAAGGCGTCTGTGGGATTGTTCAGCCTCAGCACCTGTAAGACGCAGGATTTACTGCTAGCAGGAATACTTATTTAAAATGGTATAAATTCTGTCCTCCCTCTCTTGGTTTCTTCTTCCCACTTCATCCTCCTCCTCCTCCCCCACCTATCTTTCTGTTCTCTCCTATCCTCTGATGTCATTAGCGTTGGAGGGAGGTTGAAGGGAGAGAGGGGTTGCCATTCTTAATGAATTCCACTGTGTCTCAGTGCACCCCCACCTAGTTAACCCCACCCCCCACACCCCTCGTCGCTGCTCAAGGTGTCAAATTAGAGCAGCTGGAAAAAGGGGTGAACAAGAAGATGGACAAGGTACATCTCACCCCACCTCATTTCCTCCGCTCTCCCTCAAAGCACTTAATGTAACACGATATTCATGAATAGTATCCATGTAACAACTATGCAAAGACGGTTGGATGCACTCCACCCGCTCACTTTAATGATTAAGAAGCCGTTACTGCAGATAATAAATTGTTACTTGGAGTGGTGTGTGCCGAAAAGCCACTTAAAGAGAAGATTTTTGCTTGGTTACGCAGAGTTTACAATAGCAAATAAACTCCCCTTTATTGGAATGTTTTTATGATGATCCAGTTATAAAAATGATCATTCATGGAAACAGAATTCAAGCGTTACATGTGGGTGACTTTGATGTCAACAACAGTTACAGGAAACCTGTATCGTAAAACAGTTGTTGCTCTCATGATGACAGAACCAGCCACGAAGTAGACAGTAAACGTCATCCATGGCGTAAAAATACTGAAATTACAAAACTCCCCCCTTCCCCTGTCTGTCTGTTTCCAGCAACTCCCAAAGCGGTGATCCCTCCGTGTTGTTTTTAGTAAAATTAAGGAATACACCTCGTCCCTGTTGTGGTGTTTTTTTAAAAAATGGCGGGTATAGGTTCTCTTAAACGAGCCGCTGTCATGAATCTTCAGTGACGTCAATCCCAGTTTCGGCTGTATTTGCAACCTGTATAAAAATGGCTTCTGTCTGGTTTTCCCTGTGCATTCACATGCCGGCGTTCCCCTATGTCACGGGTAATTGCTGCTGCAGCGTCGTGGAACCTGCCCTGAAATTCTGCGAGTCTATTAAAGTAAATATATCCGTATGAATCATTCGCTGTATGACCTCTGATAAATAGTCAGGTTCAGCCCGTTCAATAAATATTGACCGATGGCATCGTCCGTGACCCCTTTGTGATCGACACCCCTGAAGCGATGTTGGGCTGCTGTTGGTCTCAAACCAGAGCTGCAAATGGAGCAAAAATACATTTGTGAGGTCACATCGGCTCGGCTCGGCGCACAAACACGACAGTATTACCCCGAAACATCGCTTATTAGGGATGTTTCGGGGTGGATTATTCCTGGTAGAGAGGCAGTTGTTGACTGCCTCACCCCGTCGTTAACGGTTGATTGTCCTGACTCAACAGAGAGCGTTGCCCCCCCTCCCCACCGTGACTCTGCTTACTCACTCCTGAGCCCGGCGTTTAGTTTTCCTTGGCAGACCAAGGCCACAGCTCATTAGACTAAGAGAATGTGCCTGCCTTAATTAATGATATGTAAATATCCTTCAATTGGCCACATTTGCATATTAAGAGAGATTTGCGGAATCTGTGGAGTAATATATTTTAATTAGGGATTAATTAAAAATAATGGGAATTTCATTTCGTCTGGCAGGTTGTGTTTGGTGTGAAGCGCACGCCGGGGCCCAATCTTTAAACGCCGAGGCAGCTACCAACATGTGAGGGTAGCTGAGCTCCTCCACCTGCTGTCTGCGATGCATACAAACATGTACACGCACGCACGCAGGCACGCACGCAGGCATCGCATTCCTTGAGATGCCAGAGTCCTCCCAGGGGGTCTTCACAAAGCGCCGCAGCTTTGAAAGCTGGCGAGGGGGAGGAAGGGAGGACGGGAGATCCAGCATGAACACCCACAAACCCCCTCAGTGTGGGGGTTTTTGTTGTTATTTTGTGGGGTGTAGTTTGGCTTGGTTTCATCTCCTCTCATCTTTCTGTTTTTTCACCCTCTTTTTTTTCTTACCCCCGTATAGTCTGGGAATGACTCCGAGACACGGAACACTAGTTATGTTGGCAATTATGTTAATGGAATGCCATTAGGCCATGATTGGGTATGAGTGAATAGTGAGAGGGCACATTTTCAGAGACCCAAGTAAATGTCTGCTTTGATCCACTTCTAGGAGGCTCTCTGCCAACACATTTCCAACATAATCTGCAGCTTTTCACTCATATCTTGACCGTCATGTCAGGGGTTGTTTCAGTCCGGGCTATTTGTACGGCGTAATGGTGCACTTGCGGCGCTCTCCCCCCCGCCCCCTCCTCCCGGTGCCGTCGGCGAAAATAAATCTGAATCGAGACAAAGGGACCATTTGTCATCAGCATCGCTAATAGCACTGATAGCGCGGCCACTATCACAGCATCTCCTAGGTGGAAATCATCCCCATTACCAAGCATCAAGGCTGCTTCCTGCTTCCTGCATTGCACACACACACACACACACACACACACACAGTGACAGACAGACACACACACGCACACATACACATATACACACATACGCACACCCGGCGCTTTTCTCGCCCAACCCGCAAAGACATATTTTTGACGCGTTCGGCCATTTTTCGCTCTTTTCCTTGCAGCGGGAGCGTGCAGCGATTGTCTGTTTTTTCTCGGGCTGGGCTGAAACGAGAGAGCGGCTTTGGCATTTGTGATGTGTCGTCAGCGCGCTGATGTTATTGATCCAGGACCTTCCGAATTCATTAGAAGATCCAGCAGAACTGTGCTGCATCTTTATTTATGTTGCTGCCCCCTCCCCGGCCTGCTTCTCTCTCTCACTCTCTTTTTCTTTCTCCCTCTCTCTCTCTCTCTGTCTCTGTCTCTGTCTCTCCCCCTCTT
>CAAE01014992.1:786522-882567 GCA_000180735.1 Tetraodon nigroviridis | reverse complement strand
AAAGCCAGAGGTACTTTATGGCTATGCCTTGTGTACCGCGGCTGTACAACTTCCCATTATCTGGTGATGGAGGGAACATTTTCGGTCTGAGAAAGTTTCCCACGAGTTCGTGGAGACGCCACAAATCTAGCTTTCGGCTGAAAGGATATTTTAAAGGAAGTTTATTGACACGATATCTAGAATTTAACAGCACTCTTCATGGCACGGACTTAACACACAGTTGGCCATTTCATTATAATTATATTAGTTATTATAGCTCAGATTAAGCTCTACAGAAATGACCGCATACAGTAAATTAAATATACTGTAAAGCAATATAATATTCATTTACTGTCCTCGGTAATGTCAGTGGTATTACTCTGTAACACTAAGTGTGCAGCCAAAATAGGTGACAGAATATTAAGTAATAAGGTTTTATGGTGCCGCTTTATTGGAAGTGTGTTTTTTGACCTCAATACCTTTTTTTCTCTCAAGATATCCACTTGACTGTTTGGCAGCAAGAGGAAAAAACTGCTCTAATCCTTTTCATACACACACAAATTTTTAATCAAAAACATTCTAGTAATCACGGTATGAGATTAATCCTTTTTCTCTGGAATATTAACTAAATCATATGCATTCTTGTGGAACTGAATATATTTCCTTTTTTGTGTTGGGTTCGACGTGTGATTGAATGTTTAATAATAAACAGCACCCAGGCTCAGGTTAGCGGCTGCCACACCTCAGCCGCATCCTGCACATCTCCAAAGCCACCTCTGTGGCGAGGTCACGCGCAGTGAGCGCATTTGACCTTTTATTTTTACTTTTGCCAGGACTGCCACCTCTGATTGGTGGAAGGCTCCTTTAGTGGCTTTCCATTATGTGCTGGGAAGAAAACCTTCTCATCCTGAGCGAATATTCCAGGAGTTAATGGTTAGAGCACAAATCTCGCTTTAAACAGAGCATAAACGCAGCAAACGGCACGAGATTATTTAACAACCCAGCATTTATTGCACTTGCTAATTTCCTTATGAGTAACATAATCTTTTGTGTTTATTAAAACTTGGATTCCACTCATTAGGACTGACATGTGGAAGAATGTGCTGTAATGTAACATTACATTCATTAGTCCTTTCAGGTATGCTAATCGCTTATCTGTAGCTTACCTTGAGTCTGCAGGTCAGTGTGAAATATGTCACCGTGCCTGTTATGAAACCGCTTTATTGGGCTTAAATCAAATGCAGATGAGAGCAGGATGCCAAACCCTTTCAAGAAGCCGAGAGGGGAGGATTTGTATTAGTGATACTTGTCATGTCTGCTGTAAATCACATCGCTTTTTTTTTTTCCCCCCTGCTTCTTGGGCTGTTGTTGTTTTGTCTCAGAATGCCGTGTGGCAGGGATGAATGGTGGTGATGTTACATTATCATGTGGCTGTCGCTTTCACTCCTGCTGACTGGTCTGTGACAGGCCCACACACACCCACGCGCGGCTGTGTCAGGAGCCGGCCTGATTTATTAACTGCTGAAACCCTAGATGACGTGTGCCCACACAATCGATGGTGAGCACAGCCCCTCCGTGTGTGTGTGTGTGTGTGTGTGTGGGGAGGGGGGCATGTGATGTGGACCAGCTAGCCAAAGTAGGACACACGCATCCAAGACTCACAGATGTATACTCACAGCGCCCGAGTGGATTGCGTTACGGGGTTCTGGGAAATGGATCCAGTCCAGCGCTGGCTGCTGTTTGCCAGTCGAGTCAAGAAGGCTAAACTTTCATCATGGCTGTCAGGGACATCTCCGCCGTCTCGTTTGGCCGTAAATCTTTCTAATTGCGACAGAACACTTTAGCGTCATTAATTAAACATGTTTTCATTTAAAAGGACTCGCCGGGCGCCAGGCTGGGCGCTCGGGGTAGCCTGCCAACACGCATGGCTGTATATTTTTCTACTGTCTGTCTGCCTGCACCCATGCACAATGTGTATGTTTGCCGCTGCCTGTGTGTGTGTGTGTGTGTGTGCGTGCACGCGCACTTTATTTCTCACTGAGTGGGTGGCTTAATCGCCATGTTTATTTACACTCTTGTCTGCAAACAGCAGGCGGCGTGCTGGTGGGTATGAGCCAGCTCTTAAGGAAGTAATGCAGCACAAATTAATGAGAAAAACAAAGGATTTTATACATCGTTCTGAGGACTTATTTATTTATTTTTAATTTTTTGCTGTTAAGGGTAATAGGAGCCACATCACAACACCGTCAAAGGGGAGACAGAAGAGGAGGAGAGGAAAGAAGGAGAGAGGGAGGGAGGAAGCGACAGAAAGGGGACCGGTGTCCTCCCATTGTTCAATTAAGTCTGTCGGTAATGATCAAGATTAGATGATGGCCATCTTCCTTTTTATAGATGCTGATCTGCGTCCGTTGGTGGCCGAAGGGGGCTGCGGTGCGGCGTAGGCCCCGCGCCTCAACTCCACACTGTGTGTTTACGGTTTTTGGTGTCGGAAACGTGCGGCGAGTTTTAATATGGGGCAGTTCTCAGGTGATTATGGTAATGTGCCGTCCACGCTTGCAAATTCCCAACCAGCGCTCCGACTGGCACCCAGCTCTAATTTATTTCACTGCCATTACCGCACAAAAATAAATAAAGCTGATGGCTATGGTTAGGCTAATTATGCCAGAGCAAAGTGAATTGTTTGATTTCCCTTATTAATTGTATTTATTTAATCCATTTCATGCTTTTAGTTGTGCACTCCAGGACTTGGAGGGAATTAATAAATCACTCTTAGGCTCATTACATTCTCCCTGTGGTCTGGATGTGCCACTATTTTGTCAGAATGAAATTGGCCAGTGGCATAATTTTGTGCCGGCATGATCGGCATGAACAAACAAACAAAAAACAAACAAACAAACAAACAAACAGACAAACAAACCAAACTGGTTTGTGCTGGGGAGGGCGCGTTCGCTGGCGTATACGCGGCTGTTCCCGACCTGAACTCCTGACCTTTTCCAGCCGTCTGATAGCCATTGACATTTGCCTCCCGAGCCGAGCCGCGCCGAGCCGAGCCGCGCTCACGTGCTTGGGGAGCGGAGGGACGGATGATGTTATTGTTGGAGGAGGAGGAGGAGGAGGAGAGAGCAGGGTGGAGAGAGCGAGACGAGGAGGGAGGAGGGTGAAAGGAGGAGGACCAGGGCAGACAAGCTCGCCACGCTGCCCCGGGAATCCATCTGGACCCCCCGCCCTTTGCTCACCAGCAA
Source organism: Tetraodon nigroviridis (assembly GCA_000180735.1). Lineage (NCBI taxonomy): Eukaryota > Metazoa > Chordata > Actinopteri > Tetraodontiformes > Tetraodontidae > Tetraodon > Tetraodon nigroviridis. The sequence continues at coordinate 879,346 of CAAE01014992.1, read as the reverse complement.
AGGTCACGGGGCGACGCAGCCTTTCATCCTCATTATGGAAGAAGCGGAGACTGCGAGCCACAATATGGCTTTACCGCTCTGTCACGCTGCCTGTCATTTACCCTCACCCTCTACAGCCATCACGCAGGCGAGCGCGCAGCACGCGGCGTCCCCGCGTCCTCCGCTAGCATTTTGATGGATGCCTGGATGAAAGTGTGAATGAGAAACGCCGTAGCGACGTGAGCTTTGTCTTTGTCCTTGAAGACAGGGGATGGAATGTAGGGCTGCACCTGGTCCGCCGAGGAAGAAAAAAAAAAAAAACCAGGACACGCCGCTGCTTTACCAAGAGAGCCTTCTGGTGGCAGAAAAAGGCAGGGCACGTCGGAATAAAAACAAAAAAAAGATACCAGGGACGAGCGCGGCTGGAGGAGCAGCGGTCCTGGCAGCGGCTCCTGCTCATATCCGGGCGTTGGCAGCAGCCCGGCGGTTGCTTATCTGCACGTCGCTGTTGTCGCGCGCGCATGTTGTTTGTGCATGTCGGTGTCAGCGGGCCTGTCTTTGCTGTTCTTACACTTCACTGTCCACGCCACGGGAGCGGAGTGTCAGCTGAGAGCCCAGCGCCTGTAGGTGTGTGAAAATGTGCAGGTTCAGAGCCGCTGACAAGTGTGTTAACAGACCTCAGTGTCAGTCAGGAAGCATCCTCAGTCCGGCTAAATTAGCATTACAGCCCTGAACACTGCGCCGCTGCCGCGTGCTCAGGGGATGTGTTGAAGAAAAACTGGGCTTGTTTTCATATTTATCTGCAGATCTTTCTGTTTTAGAATTATTTTGAGCTTCAGAAAGCCTCACAGAAACAAAAACGCCTGTATAAATGTGTCTTATTGTCTTTTTTTGAGCATAAGGAGAGCCATAAAAGATGAATTCTGTTTGAGAGATTTTCTTTTAAAAGCTGAAATACAGCCAGAATCGATAAAATTATGGTTTTATGTTCTTTCCGAGCTGCCATCCACTGCGAAGCTGCAGCATTTTATGACTCAGACTTCAACCATTGAAACAGAATCTGGTTTTTTTTTTTTTTTTTTTTTTTGGATGCACTCGATGGGCTGAGCTGGCAAAATAATTAAGACTTTGTTGTTGCCACTAAAATTCCCGCTCTGCCGTCTGTGCCGAGCTGTCAGAATGTTAAATCTCTTTTTTTTTCCTTCCTCTACTGTCTTCCTCAGTGCTCAGTATCCGGGGCGCCCAGGAGGAAGAGCCCCCGGACCCTCAGCTGATGCGACTGGACAACATGCTGCTGGCGGAAGGCGTAGCCGGGGCCGGAGAAAGGCGGCGGGTCGGCGGCTGCGGCGGCCGCGGCAGCCGCCACCGGGGGCATCGGCGCCGACAACTCGGCAGAGCACTCCGACTACCGGGCCAAGCTGAGCCAGATCCGACAGATCTACCACACGGAGCTGGAGAAATACGAGCAGGTGGGGAGGAAGTTCAGATTAAAGTAAAGACTTTCATCCGTTTCAACCCCGTTTTTTTTTCCCTGAATGCGCCAATGAGTAAAATTCTGCATTCTTCTTTTAACAAAGTCTATCTGGAAATCAGCTCTCACAGGCCAACTGGTGACAAGCGAAGCTTTCAGAGATGTTATCTTCAGCGGGCTCGCTGCCATTATATCAGTCACACACCAGCTCTCCTCCAAAGACTGGAACGTCTTGTCATTCCCTCCAAAAGTCAAAGCGTTCCGGGTTTGTCATCTTCTCCCAGGAAGGCTAGTCATCGCTGTCACTGTCAATACACACCTGAGCATCGCGGTGTCGCCGCGCTGCGTACACCTTTGCGCGCATGTGAGCCAGCGGCACGCACGTACGCCACGCACGCGCGGGCGGGCGGGCGGGCAGAAGCGTTGCTCGCTGCATCACTTTGACTGACGTAACCCTGGTGTTGACAAGCAACAGACACCTTGACTCTGAACGCAGTCATATCCAGTGACTGATTCAGGCGGCGGCGGAGCACGGTAGACGGAGAGACGGAGCGAACAGAGAAAAAGGCAGTTTAAACCTCTTGAACGTTAACGGGACTGAAAGCCAGCTGTCATTTCAGATTCCTCCTCACTTGTCACATTTTCCTCTCCCGTCGAAGAGAAGTCTTTTTAATATTCGGAGCGGCGCCAAGCCTCACTGTCTCAAATGTATCGCCGCGCCGCCGCGGTTGTTCGGTGCAAAACATTGCCGCGCCGCCTGCCGCTTTAATCCGGGGCTGTTCTTATTACCTGCGCCGCCACAGATATCACATCAGCGCCGCGTCTGGGAGGACGAGGCCCCCCGGTGGAGGCGCCGCCTCTCCGGGAATCCAATTTCTTCCCTTTCTGTTCGGCGCGAAGCTGTTCGGGCCTCGGCGGCGGTTATTCCTTTCATGAATCCTGTCTGTCTGTGCATCCAGGCGTGCAACGAGTTCACCACCCATGTGATGAACCTGCTGAGGGAGCAGTCCCGAACGCGACCCATCTCGCCCAAAGAGATCGAGCGCATGGTCAGCATCATCCACCGCAAGTTCAGCTCCATCCAAGATGCAGCTGAAGCAGAGCACCTGCGAGGCCGTCATGATCCTGCGCTCCCGCTTCCTCGACGCCAGGTCAGCGCCCGGCCGCGTGGGCCACACGCACACACACACACACATACTCTTCCTACAACACCAACACCTTTGACGTGCAGCAGTTTTTGCCTCCTTTTTTCTCATCCCTTTTTGTTCTTTCTGCTCATCTGTCCAGGCGAAAGAGGAGGAACTTCAACAAGCAGGCGACAGAGATCCTAAACGAGTACTTCTACTCCCACCTCAGTAACCCTTATCCCAGCGAGGAGGCCAAAGAGGAGCTGGCCAAAAAATGCGGCATCACAGTGGCGCAGGTAACACTCTCGTCTGGATAACAGTTACCGCCAATCCGTCGCTGTTTTGTCAGATTTGAGATATTATTTTTATATTATTTTATTTTTTATTATGTTTTTGTGGTGTTCTTAAGTGATTTTCATGTAAAACAACACTGGAGACATATTTTGAACATTTCCCTGAAGGGTTTTTATCTCCGAGGAGCCTCGACTGCAAATGCGCGCTTGATTTCGCTGTAACCGCTCCTTTCATCGCCGTCCCCGCAGGTATCAAACTGGTTCGGCAACAAGAGAATCCGATACAAGAAAAACATCGGCAAGTTCCAGGAGGAGGCCAACATGTACGCGGCGAGGACCGCGGTCAGCGCCACCAACGTGTCGGCTCACGGCAGCCAGGCAAACTCTCCCTCCACTCCCAACTCAGCCGGTGAGCTCCGGAAGCACAGACGTAAAAGACACACTCGCCACCCTCTCCGCCTCGGGCCGCTGATGGGGAAGATGAGCAGAGGATTTAAAAATCAGCCTAAACAATGAAAATAGACCGGTTTTTGTTTTTTTCCTTAAACTTCCAAAATAAAAGCATGAATGGCTCCTTAGTTGGAGCAGACTCGTGCTGGCAGGAGAGCAAATACCTGCATAACAGCTTATGATCTGAAGGTTAAACCGTCCTTTTGATGTTCTTTTGGTATTAAAAACACACGCCGATGCATAGGATAAATCAGAATACCCACCTTCTCCGCTAATCTGAGGAAACGCAGCAGCTTTCCTGCCCTTCTTCCACCCTCCCTCCTTCTTTTTCCCCTTCTCCATCCCTCGCCGTTATTGACCTCTCGATCTGGCTAATTTTTTCCTGCCTCTTGTCCGGTTGACCCCGTGCATGCCATTAAGCCGCTGCGAGGGCAAGCGGAGTCTTTTGTCATATAGAGACTTTGCGACTGTATTGGATTAGGACCGGGTGTTGAAATCAAGTTACGCGATGGTCTCTTTACATCTGGGGAGCTGGGCTCCATTAAAGGACGAAGACGATTCTTTGAGTCTTCCTGCAGATCAATTATTACTTCCTTAATGAAACACTAGCAGTACGGACGTTTAACTGTAATACAGTCCATGCGGCTTGTTTAAGCTCGACTTAAACAGTTTTGTGATGATTATCTGTCTGCTGGTTCTCGTCGGCGGATTTTTCTTTTTAAATTACGCTTCGGTGATGTTATAATACGCCGCTGCTGCCGCTGCTGCTGCTGCTGCTGCTGCTGCGTGTGTAGCATGTAGACTAACCCTCTCGATGCCCCTTTGCATGACCGTTGTAACTCCTTTTCTTCCGTTTTCTCCGCTCTCTTTGCTCTGTTTCTTCTCTGTGCGCTCTCAGGTTCTGCTGGTTCTTTTAACATGTCAAACTCCGGAGACTTGTTCATGAGCGTGCAGTCCCTCAATGGGGACTCGTACCAAGGGGGGCAAGTTGGGGCCAACATACAATCCCAGGTAGGCACCTCTTGAAAAACGAGCTGCGTTTCTGGCCGGCGTTACTTTGTTAGCGCCGACCTTCTTCAGTGATGATGGAATTTTTTCTCTTGAATTCTGCCACATTTGACTCAGATCTGATGAATTCTATTTTACTCCAGACCATCCCTCCCAAACCACCTCCTTGCACCTTCCCGAGCTAGAAACCTTTACCCTTATGTAACAATTCCTAGTGCAAATGTGGATGATTGCGTGCTGCTGAGCAGAAATGCGGTGAAAGTTTGCCTGATGGCCAGCGAGAGAGCGCCGAGGCTCACAGAAGCTTGACCTACAACGTAAAGCAGAGGTCACACCTTGCCCGGAGCCCCGCGGTAATGCGGAGGCCATTGTCAGGCCGCAGTTGAGTAGACAACTGCAGACAGATTTGGAAATGGTGCAACACTCATCAGCACTCCTGACAAGAGTTCACATAGCCACCGGTGCGCTGTAGCTCTCTGACCTTGCCCCAGCGGACGGCGATGGCCAGCAACAGTGTTTCTGAGTGTTACAACTCTCACCGTGGATTAAGAAATCACCACCCGGGGTGATTTTATCATTTGGTTTCAGAGCTTTTGGCATCACGTCCGTTCGCGCTTTTCTGTTCAAATCAGCTCTACGGAGGCTTTAGGTTATTCATGAATATGCAAAGAGAACGGCCCTCGTAGGAAGAGAAAAGGTCTTCGGGGTCGACTTCTAATTAGCCGAAGCCGCGCTCCTTGAAAGGAGTTATTTAAGTCTGAACGTGAGAGAAGGAGCGGAACGATTAAAAAAGAAGGAGAAAAGTCGAACTTTGAGTAAATTGGCCTCCAGAGTAGATTTGTTGTGAAATCCATATGGCGGCTGTGTCGAGCAGAACCCAGTGGGGCGCTCGGCGCTCGGCGCCAGTCGCGCTTTCAATGAATCTGTGCTGCGGGTGACGCTAGCCGGGCTCCCACGAAGGAGCGAAGTAATGCAGGATTTGACCTCATTTCCACTCTTTTTGTGTGTTCGTATTCAGTAAAGCAATGGAAACTGTGGTCAGTCGCATGTAGCCGCATGTCAGTGGAGCTTTGAGGTGTCTTCTTGTCTGATTTTGACAGCCAGAGTGCGCATAATTAGCTAAGTTTCATCATTTTTCGCCTGTTTGTCCTTTCTGATGTTGTTATCAAACACGCGGTAGCAGCCAGATCGCTCCAACTGGCTGTTTGTAACCTTTCCCTGTTTACGGTAGCCTTTTACTATCGGCCTGACCTTTCATTGCGCATGGCTGTCTTTGTTATCCGGGGCTTTTGTCTGACCGCTCCTTTTGTCTGCGTGTCCTCTCTGTTCCAGGTGGATACCCTTCGCCATGTTATCAGCCAGACCGGAGGATACAGTGACAGCCTCGCAGCCAGCCAGATGTACAGTCCGCAGGGCATCAACGTAAGACCTGTAAACAATCTCCCGCTGTCCTCCTCTACAATTCCTGTCACTGTTTCTCCGCGCGATGGCTCCCCCGGGTTGCAGCCCTCATGCGAAGGTGGCACCTTTCCTTGCGTAAGCTGAGGCCATTTAGCAGATTTCACTGGTTCTGGGGCCACGGTCCAGCTAGATGCAACCACCCCCACCCACCTCACCTCCCACCTCCACCCCAGTCGTGCCCTCGGTGGCAGCCAACAATGCGGCGAGCAGGCCAAGTCGCTGGATGCGCTCCTAGTCTGTCTGAAGATATTATCGTTAGCGAGGCACCTGCAGACGACAGAAACAAGGACACAGGTGTCATGGTCCCTCCCAGCGCTGCTCCTCACACGTTGGCACCGGAGGACCAGCCGTACCCGGTTCCAAGGCCGACCTTTCTAGAACTTAGGGGAAAAAAAAAGTTCTGAGTTGCTAATTCCTAAAATAATCCTTTAACTAGCGCGCCAGAAGCCTGGGCCGACTTTCCAGGTCGTCTCGCTGCGGCAAAGCGGGCGGGACAGCCAACACTGGAGGCGGCGCGTTAGCATGTAGATCCATAGCGACAGGCCACACGGGGCTGACCAGAATCAATACGACAGTCACAGGGACGGAAAGAGTGGAGCTTTGGGCTAACAGTCCAAGCACATTGGTCAGATCATTCATCCACAGGAACAACAGCACTGACAGCAAAGCCGCCAACAACCCCCCCCACCCAGCCACCCACCCCGCCTTAATAAGAACGTGGATGCAGCGAGGCAGCTACAACAACATACAGCTGCACACACAATAACTTTCTTAGCGAGGGAAAGCTCTGAATAAACATCATTTTAGATAACGCATCTTTTTTTACTGTTGTTATAAATAGGCCGACAATCTTTCTAGAAAATGTCAAATAAATAAAATTATTTTTCACAATTTTCACCAGATGAACAAAGAGAAAAAGCACAACACGACTTGACAAATTAGACTGGTTTAAAAGAATTAAAGAGTCAAAACTAACTCAAAACAGTTTTTAATCAAATAAAATATCAGAAAAGAATAATAAAGCTTTTGTTCAGAGGTTTGCAGCATCATTTATTTAGCTCTGATTTTTTTTTTTGTTCTCGGTGGACTGAACTCCCGTGGTTCACCTCGCTTTATTTATCCCTGAACAGCAATTACACCCCCCCCCCCCACACACACCCACCCCAAATTGCTGGTGGGTGTTGCTTCTCACGGGCTGAAATGTTTTCTCTCCTTTTTCTCCTCCCTTTCTTTTTTACCCTCGTTCCTCTGAATAAGATGACAGACGGTCTTTACTTAAAATAACAGGGTTTGGAAATAAGAGGCTGCCACAGCGCGTTCCCGGCTCACGCTAATAGCGTGAAAATTGCAATTAATGTCCTTAATGGTCTTTAGTCAACCTTTTATCATAATTTGAGAAGGCCGCAATTTTATAAAGCTGTTTTTTTTTAATATTGTGATAATTGATTCTTTTATCGATCTTAGGGGTGTATTCTGAGATGAATCAAATGTCTTTTCTGTGTTTTTTTCTTTTTGTTTCACATTTTGGGAGGGTGAGCTTTTTCAAGGAAGCGCCTCTTAAAAAGTGTGTTTTCAAATGCTGCTGCTGAGATGTAAATGAAGCACCATCCAAGTAAAGGAAGAAGCCTTTTCAGGTTTTCAAAGTCATCGCCATGGCAATGCAGCACACCCCGTGGTAACCGTTAACTTCAGCTACAATAATCAGAATAGAAATATAAATGTCAACAAAGACAACACTGCACACCGGCTTAGCAAGAGTTTGCAGTGTTAGCATTAAAAGGCCTATTTGATGTCATTTTAATCCAGTTTTTGGCGTTCATGTGACCCCCGGAATCATGCGCATCTTTGACTCAGCGGAAGGAGCATCGGTTTGCTCCTCTGAGCGTGTTTAGGACGAGGGGCCGCGCCGGCACCCGTTAGTCCGTACCGGTTTCCGACGGTGCGCGTCACCCTGACCCGTCTCGCTGTCTCGTCCCCACAGACAAACGGTGGCTGGCAAGATGCTCCGACTCCTTCGTCAGTGACATCGCCCACGGAAGGGCCCGGGAGCGTCCATTCCGATACTTCCAACTGAAGACCCTCCTCCCTCCTCCCCCCCCCTCCAGTCTCCACGCCTCATCTCCCCAACATAAACATGGACTGACCCCCACAGTATTAAACAAAGGAAATCTCTGTCCCGCGCTTTGGAGAGGTACTGTGACCCCCCTGGAAAAAAAGGAGAAAAAAAAAAGAAAAGAAACCTTATCTCCTCCGTTTGTTAATAATGTTGGACATTTGGAATACAAACAAAGTGTTTCACAATGAAAAACCTAAAACAAAAAAAAAGGGTTCATGGACATTTGTACAGACTTCATTCTATCCAGAGGGCTGGGCTCACTCCCCCACTTAGGATCTTTCCCCTCATCAGCCACGCGGTAAAGCAAATCGGACGAAAACAATTGGCCTCAGCAGAAAAAACATCCTCCATTCTACCTCTCAGCCACTTAAAAAAGTAGAAAAAAATATCTGTCAGTGAGCATTCTTTGTTTTTGTAAAAAAAAAAAAGAGAAAGTTTTGTCTTTGCGAGCAGGAGGCCCATCTTCTTACATTTTGTTGTCTCTCACCTATTCTATGGTACGCCATTTAGACTTAAATATTGCTCAGTTGTTTACAATGTGTGCTTGATAAAACACATGTTCATCCCCCCCTCCACCCCTCCGTCTCCAGCGAGTCCCAGAGTTCTCGTCGGGAGACTTTGCCTCTAAAGGTAACCCTGTGAAGTATGTTATCTGTAACACAATAAATAAATACTTGTCATCAAATCTGACAAGCTTGAAATCATTCATTCAGACGGAGGACGCAGGAATTCTCTTTCTCGAGAAAGAGAAGGGAAGGGAAAAACACGGGCCGGTACCTCGCTCTTTCCCCGATGTGGAGGGTCACCACAGAAGAAGAAGCTGCCACCGAAGCGACGAAGGAGCTTTTCGCTGGTGGTTTTGTTGCGTTTGAACCTTTACGTGCGTGGTTTTAATTTCCCCTTCCTGCTCGTTTAAACACCACCGTCTTCTGTCATCCGACTCCGGCGCCGCAATCGAGTTATCGGCGCTGTCCCGCAAAGAGAAACAGGAGCAGAAGCGCGGCCTTCCGGCAGAGGAGAAAGTTTGTCAGGAGCGTCCGTAACCGAGTTTGCTTTTCAGTTGGTGAACCACAATCCACTTAAAGGTGGAAGTCATTACTGTTAATAGGGTTTTGCGTTGCTGACGCGCTGGATCGTTGCCCCTGAACCTCCACCGCCGCTACCAGAGACGCTTCCATCACGGCCATTAAAGAGGAGCCTGGACGGGCCGGAACGTGGCCGCGCGGCGTCGTTGCATCCACGTTTTCGGGGCTTTTGTAAATCTCAGTTGGGTGTATTCATCTGCAGACGGCGTTAGTGTCCAAGGACGGTGCTCGTCTCAGTCCTGGCAGACCTTTTTAATAGATATAAGGGACATTTCTGAGGGCTGTAAATGTCACCGACACGGTGGTCGTGGTGCCAGATGGTGTGTTTACTGACTTTTTTTTGTACGATTACGCTCTTTGTGTGATCTGATTTTGGAGAATGATCTCATGACCTCTGGACATGTGTTTATGTGCACTGTTTTGCTTGACTTGCTTTGTTGGAAAGGGTTTCTGGACGCATTAAAAGTGTAATACAGCCAGATCACACGCCGGCATCGTTCATTGTGGCCTTTGCAGCAGAGACAACAATATTGCATTTAGACGCATTTGACACACACATATCTGAGACAAATGTCGTAAATATATGCAGTCCCTCAAACCGCAGCCATATGACCTTACTGGCTGTTTCCAGTGCAGAGTAGCAGCGCTGAGGTGTTGCCGGCTGATTTCAGCTCTCAGGATCACCGGAGGAGCTCTGCAGGAGCCGCCTGCACCCAAATTATTCAAACAACAAAAAAGAGAAGGGAAGAAATAGGCAATATGTTGTATTTAGGTCATCTTACAGTCGGATTTTGTCACCAAGTCTAACAACAAAGGACAGGGACGGTGAGGTCTTTGTGAGGGTCTCCCCTCAAACGCTGCAAACAGCGCTGCTGACACTATGTGGCCGGACAGTTGCGTGTCTGACAGAATTACTTTCATGGCGGGGGGAATAATCATAATTGGCCCAGCAGAGGAGGCGAGGGTGCGAGGGAGCAGTCGGCCGCCCAGTGCGCGGACGCTCACGGGTCTTGACTGCTGAGCGAGTGTGAAAGGCCAGACTGCTGGCCCCAGACTGCTGGCCCCAGCCTGCTGGCCCCAGCCTGCAGGGCAGCGAGGAGCCGCCTGCTCTCACCCGCAGAGAGGGCGTCAAAAACAATGTGACAAGCGTGTGCGTGTGTTTCCCACATACTCGAAAAATGCATATATCTCCGTGAAATCGGTTGCAGGAAAAGCGCGTCACGTCTGTGCAGAGAATAGTAATGAGTAGTGACACGTCGGATGGGAGGTTGTCCGCATGGCCGCCACCTCCTCGCACCTCGGGAGTGTTGACACCGTGCAGGCTGATTGAAATCTGATGTCGCTGTTGACATCTGCCCCCCCAGCTGTCACCGTTGCACTGTTTATAATTACAGCTGCGGAGGAGGAGGGCGAGTCGGTGGTCCCACACCCCCGGCCCCTCCACACCCGCGGCCCCTCGCTCTAATGTGCGGTGACACCGCAGCCCGGACGCTGCTCCTGCCGGTCCGGATGACCACGCAGGTCATTTAGACACTGTCAAATAGACCCTAGAGTTCACATGAAAGAGTGGATGTGGCGGCTACGTGTATATATAATGCATACACCCATTTAAGATGTGAAAACACTGATTTCACAAACACGGTGTGTAGTATCTACTTGTGTCCACACGGTGGCGGTCTTGTCGCACGTCTCTGCATTTCAAGGGTTAATTCAAGTTAGTATGAATTAGTTCTACATTTTTATTTAACTTTCTTTTTTTCTTTCTTCTTTCCTAACCTTAAACGACCATCTCGCCATTCTCGGTTGAGATGGGAGATTGTCCTAAGGTTACTTTGTTTTCAACCTTTTTGATACAGTTACTGCAGCAAATGCATTGCCTCAATATGGGCAAAAATAAGGTATTTGTATTATGTGGGAAAAGTTTCGGAGAAACTCAGGGGAAATTAACCTCACAGCGCGATTATTATCTAAACGTAGATGTTTATTTTTTTAAATACATTCTCGCTCTACTGAGGGCCCAGGGTCTGCCGGTGCTGTAGCGCCCCCCAGCGGCCAGGGCCGGAGGAGCAGGTCTTCCTCGGGGAAGCCTCCCCCATCTTCCCTGTTGGCCCTCGGCCCCCGTCGAGCTCCAGCCTGCTCGGCCGCCACGACCACCTCTCGTTCTTCTTCGGCGGGTTACAAAATGGAAAATGTCGCCGTCCAGTCCGGCGGAAGAAGCGGCGGGATCGTGGTAAAGAGCTGAGTACAAAACAAGCGTGAAATGGCGAGAAGAAAGTTTGTGTTCGCGGTTGCACAAGCGGCCTGCGCGCTCGGGCAACTTTACGCACGACGCAGACTTGATTTCGGAGAGATTTGATGCTAACTAACTATACGGCTGTGCAAAGTGGACAAAACCAAGTAAGCGTCGCGGGTGTTTTTGTCCCCCAGCTCAGGGACAACTGGCCCGGCTACAGTTTGGAGCTCTTCTCCTACCCAGCCCACTACAGCGGAGACTTGGACTGCGTCTTCATTCCACACGGCATGATTATGGACAGGTAGAAGCCAAAAGCCTGGCAAGGTTTGACCCTTCTACGGGTTTCCTGCACAGAAAGTACACCTGGTGTCTGACACACAGGGGCCTGTTTGGGGAGATTGGGATCGCTTGCTGCAAAACCGCATTTCCTGGCCTGTTTTCAAACTGCCAAAGGAAATCTAAATAATATGGTAAATGGGGTTAATTTCAAGAAGTGTAAACAATACTATACAAAAAAAGTAGTCACTGACAAATTTTACACTTCTGTAGAACATGAGTTCACACACACACACCAAGGTGAAACTAACAGCCTTTTTCCCAATAATCAGTACAAAATCCACATTTAGACTGAAAGCACTGATACTTCTAGAAGCCAAAGAACATGAAAAGAAGGACAAGTTCCACATGGGTGCAGGATTCAAAGCATATTTCTGTATTTTAGTGCACAACAAATACAAAAGTATTGCAAAAACGACCCAAGATTAGCTTCACCTAGCAAAGCAGTGAGGCCGTGACCTCACTGAGGTAAATCAACCTCAGCCTTTTCTCCTGCGTCTAAGAGGAATTTTCCTCGTGTGGCCGACAGGACGGAACGTCTGGCACGCAACATCATGGATGACCTGGGCGACAACGACATCGTGGTGCTGTGCGTCCTGAAGGGAGGTTACCAGTTTTCCGCTGACTTGGTGGACAGGATTAAAGCTCTCAGCCACAACTCCCACCGCACCATCCCCATGAGGGTCCACTTCATCCGCCTCAAAAGCTACCTGGTAAACTTTTAACTTGCTCATGGGCTTCAGAGGGACAGCGTGCATCAATCCGACAACACCCGTACTATTTACAACTATAAATGTTCAGTGCGGTTTTCTGGATTTTGTTCCCTCAGAATGACTGCTCAACAGAGGATCTTCACATCGTTGGAGCTGAAGATTTGTCTTTTTTAGCTGGAAAGGTAAAATTCTCCTGCCAGATTCAAGAGCATCTTCTTCATCCTACGGTTAATTCACTTCTTCCATAATCAAACAGCTGGACACTTTTAGAGGGGCCTGCAGATACATGAGTTTCCTCCTCCTCAGCTCTAATTGTGTGCGTTCATGCAGACGAGCAAGCACACACACACACACACACACACTATCTATCCATCTAAAAAGACATCCCTCCATACTGGAGAGAACTCCGGGTCACGTGGTGAGGAGGCAGTAATCTAGACGCGCCACAAGGGGGCAGCATTGGGCGTCATTTCCTCCCGGTCCAGCGCCTACAGAAACAGATGGCGGCTTCCTACAAACCCCCAGAACAGCAGATATTAGTTCAGGTGAATAAAGAGAGAGATTTCATAAATTTACTGAAAATGTATTGGCATTCAGTGACATAAAACGCACCCTGCTTTGTCCCCCTGGAATCAGCAACAAATCAGTCCAAGATGTAAGATATGTATTTTTTTGCCAGAGGTCCCATATAGTATATGTTTTATGGTGTAAAATTACCTATTTCTTAAACAATGGTCCTTTAAGATGCCGTACTTACAGATTATCATAACTTATTTGAGAGAATTAGTTGGCTGCTTGGTTGTTTAGTGTACGCCCTCGTCTTTTATTTCACCTTTATCTGTGGGTGTGTGTGTGAGCGTTGTGAATTACTCTGCAGCAGGAGCCATTGAGGGCCTCTACAAGTGAGTTACACCAGCTGATCCGAACATGCTCGGCCTCACACACTGAGTCAGGTGTGGCAAAAATGCCTGGAACATGAGTAGGATACGAGGTAGTGAGCCTGAGTCACCGCCGCTCTGCTGTCTGAATTTCTGAGTGCGCTTGTGAAATCCCTGAGCTCCCCGTGATCAACGGCTAAATTTAGTTGCCCGTTTGTAACAGAATGGTGCCTTTTTTTTTTTTTTCTGGAAGGAACGAAGCACTTCTGTGACAGGAACACGTTGCACAATTGGCCCTGTGTCCCCACAGACGGTCCCGTCCCTGTTTTCTGCCTTGGCATTAAAACCCGCCTCGTTCCTGCCTCGTTTCTCCCGGGCTTTCCTGCAGTCTGAATCCGTCTGTATGAATAATGAGGCCTAAACACAGCATGACTGCACGCTCGACCGAACCCTTTGTTAGATACTGTAAATTGAACTTACCGCATAAAGTTACAAAGCGGTGTTTTTTAAAAGAGTTTTGTTCCCAGGGTTGACCTAGCTAGGTTCAAACTAAATTTTAGGTTGGTTTCTCCAGTTTGGACGAACAACTGCAGAATCTCAACTTTTTGAGTATGATCATGTAAAATAGAGCCATCTGGTAGGATAGATTTCCATGTCTGCTTTTATCTGTTGACTTGACTATTAAGTGTTTTTGTGTGTTTGGGCTTCTGTGTGCACCGGTTTGTGTGTAGTTCATAACAATATGCTGCAGTTTCTCTGCAGATTCTCACTAATTCCTCTCTTCTCCCCCGCCATGCTGCCTAAAAGAACGTCCTGGTGGTGGAGGTGAGTCGACTGCACTTATTTCTGGGCTGTACTTCCCCGACTGCGTTAAGTTATTAAGATTGTTTAAATTTGCTGACCTATATAGTCTTGGCCTTTTTTTTTTTTATTTGATGCTAAAGCTCCTGTTAGCACAACAGTCTGGTCCCTTATTGGGAATGAGTGCACTCGGGTAGAAATAACATTTATAAAAAATAATTGCAGTGATCTTTATAGACATTAACATAATTAAACGTTTTCAAACGACAGCCGTTACTCAGAATGTCTGTGAATGCTGCATTCACTGACTTCTAATTCATTAATAATTTTTACATTGTTTCTATTATTTGTTTTATTCAAATGACTTACGTCATTGTTTCATGTTCTAAAGGTAGAAGTGGGTGCTGCATTTAGCAGTGACATACTAACACACTAAAGTCTACCATACCCAGACACACACAGATATAAACACATTTATACTGGAAGCTTTACAATTGTGATGGCTAAGAGTATAAAGAGGGTATCGGTCAAGGCACATGATGGAAAAAGGGTAATAAAAGAAGAATTAAAAAAAATGGTTACTCGTGGTGTGTGTCAGAATACTAAATGTAGACTGGCTGACCCAACCCCAGCTGATGTTTTTCTTGAAGCGTGGTCATTTCCTATAATCAACCACTCTTCTCTCGTCACATTTAAATCAAGCACTTGCATCACACTCTGTTTAAGTCATGTTAAAATGAAAAAAAAAGTACGAGTAGGCTCTGACTTCTCCTTTTCCTCTTCACACTTGAGCTTGGTGTGATGCAAATCTGTTTGTGGTTTCTGTATTACCACCGGTTTCTGTCCCCTCCTCTTCAGGCCGTCGTGGGCACCGGGAAGACAATGAAGACTCTGCTCAAGCATGTGGAGGCCTTTGGGCCCAAAATGATCAAAGTGGCGGCGTAAGTGTGCCTGTAAACCCTGGCCCATCGCTGCTACCCTCAGCCCTCAGCGAAGGCACGTGTGACCGTTTGATGTGTAGAAACGAGTGGGATGTTTTTGTCCTCAGGTTGCTGGTGAAGAGAGTCTCAACTACCTGGGCGTATCTCCCTGACTGTGTGTACCTCTCGCTCCGGTAGATTCTGGACTCTGGAAGTATTGTCATTGACTTTTGATTGTGATTCCAGATGTTGGCTTTGAGATACCGGACCGATTTGTCGTTGGATACGCCCTCGACTACAACGAGTAT
This sequence comes from Tetraodon nigroviridis, assembly GCA_000180735.1. NCBI lineage: Eukaryota > Metazoa > Chordata > Actinopteri > Tetraodontiformes > Tetraodontidae > Tetraodon > Tetraodon nigroviridis. The sequence goes on along the minus strand of CAAE01014992.1, from coordinate 864,167 downwards.
TTCCGTGACCTGAATGTAAGTCGTTTCCTTCCAACGTTAAAAAAAAATCAGTTCGAAAGGAGGAGCTTATAAGCTCTGTTTGTGTTTAATGTGGTTATTCTGGACTCATTTGTCTCTTTTTTTTTTTAGCACATCTGTGCCATCAGCGAAAGTGGAAAGATGAAATACAAGATTTAACACTAAAGCAAACACCGCCAGGGGCAACTTTGACGCATGTCACCTCGCCGCTCTTTGATATTCCCTCTCAGACATCATTGTCTCTAGAAACCATGTTTTGTTTTCTTTGTCTGTTTTAACACCAGGCAGGTAACTCTTTGTGTGGGGAAAAAAAAACAACCTAAAACTGGAGATTCACACAGAAGATTGTTGAAGCTTTTGATGATTTGGCTAAAATGCTCTTATCTGTTTTGGTTTCTGTATCATTATGTTAATTCTTTTCAATGACTACATAGGGAGGTAACATAGGAGAAGTTGGTAGAAGTTTACATTTTCCTAACTTGTTTGTGCCTTTCTCACGTGTCACTGGAGTCGGCTGTCACCTTCCAGTGCTCAGGGGCATTCTAAGTAGTTCTGCAAACACCTGGTTGCTAACTACCTCTTTTCCTACCTTCAGTATGTAGGGATACTGCATCCGCAGCTTTTCCCTCTTCCAAGGGTTATAACTTCCGTTCAACATTCCGTTTACTGGGTTTGTAGTTGTTGGGAATAAAAGGGAATCTGTTCAGACTAAATTCATGCATAATATTTTTGACACATGATTCTGAGTACCACAAATAGGGGGGAAAAACATGTAAATTATATCTTGCATTGTTTTATTGTCCAACTGAGATAGTTGAGCACTGGAAATTGACCTGGGTGAACTGGACAACCCTTCCCTAAACTGACCCCTGCAACAAAAGTTGCCATTCCCAACAGGTGGTCCCTCATGTCGGGAAGGGGGAAGCTGGAAATTCTAACATTTGTTTCAGTCAACATTCCATTTAGGGTTGTGTCAAGTATTAGATTCCATCACCAGCTATTAGAGTGTCATAAGTCCACCGTGGTGGGAGACAAAGATTGTGTGCCATGTGGTCCGAGTGAACTTGCATTCCTCATCTGCAGCCATTCACACGCAAGCCCCTGCTCTGAACCCGGGCGTGTGACTCCTCCTTATTGTAACAAAAAGAACCACAGCGGGCGCGATTATGCAAGCGGCAGACTAATTATTCCCAGATCTTTTTAATAAATATATAAATTTGAACCTCCTTTCTGAGGGACAGGTCGCTCTGAAGTCTCCGAGCACAGTTGGAACTTTGAACGCCACCTTTTTTTTTAATCGGCGCAGCAGCATCTTTTTTTTTTCTTTAAATCTGCGTCTGATTGGTCCGCTCGAATACGACGGCGATTGTGATTGGCTGAGAGCTTCCTGTTGACCGAAGGCGGATTCCCTGAGAGACGGGAACGCTGGAAGCCAAAATTCCAGCTACACAACTGCCCCATGCGCCTCCCCCGAGCGGGGTCGGAATAATCACCGGGAACTCGTTTCTACTCAAACTTTGTTAACGTATGACAAGGCTTTACTATTCTGGATGCCCGGCGCAGCTTCTTTCCACTTTGCCCGCTCGCTCTTTTTTGGAATAACCGACCCTTTTTTCCAGCTCGCAATGACTCGCGACAACCGCACAGGTAACTTTGTTTAAACTCCAGCCGTTAGCATGGATGCTAACTACAGCGCTAGCCTTTGGTTAGGCTTTTGCTTTTGTCCACGTTAAACGGTAGCGTTCCGAGCTCAGGCAACGTAGAAAGCGACCACGTCGGCTGTTTTTGCCTCTAAAGTTGCACCGTACCCGATGTTGGACGCACAGAGTAACTACGTCTACGTGCTTGGGAACAACAACCCGACACGATGTTGCCGAGTTGACCGTAGACCCAACAAGATGCTTTGCAACGCAGCGTCTCTGAATCAGAAACCACGGTTTTCCTAGCAAAATGTAAGCATCGAGCCCGAAAAAGCCCTTTCTCTCCCGATCCCTGCGTTAAACGCGTGTGTTATCATAGTTTAAAAGGTGTCGGACCTTTGTTTCCCCCCCCGCCTCTTCCCCACTTGTTGCGTGGCGATTCGGGCGCTGTTGCCGTCGCTACCATCTGATGACAACGTCCACGAATTCTTGTCGCATGAATAATCCCTCTTTCGTGTGTTTTATTACAATCTATCAGCTTGTAAACATAATCTATGTTGACACCTGTTTTGCAAGATGTCGTTTTAAAGTAGAGGATCATTCAATTATTTGGCAAATTTGCAGCTTTTCTTCTGCAAAGACGCACAACTGCCAGGGCTCCAATGATCTTGGGTAATAATAATGAATTGTTATTTTTTTTTTAGTCATTAAAGAGGGATGGCATGCTGTTACATGTGTTAGCGTTTCGTGGTAAGGGAATATTTTTCCAAACCAACCTTTGTATCTCTTTCACAAAAAAACAGGTGGATCAAGAAATCCAGAGGACCCGAAGGCGTAAAATCAGGGCCAGTGGATGTGTTTTTTTTTTTTTTGCCACATTGAGGAGATACCTTTTCCATGCCGCCGTTCACAGATGACTGGGCTGTAAGTGTAGTAGAATGATGGCGTCTCAATGGGTTCAGTCCGGTGAGGATGAGAGAAAACTCTTCCGATCGTCCTTCTGTGAGGTAAGAGTGACGACATTTAGAAACTTTTTACTTTACGCATCTTCCTTAAGCGTTTTTTTTTTTGGTGATTCTGTGAAGGTGATCTTTGATGGCAGCTGATTCTCTTGTCTGAACTGTTTGGGGGTTGGGGTTGGTGACACTTTGGACTCAGCTGTTTGTGTTTCTAACAGCAGTTGGTTTGTTTTGCTCGGTGACGTCGCTGCCCATTACTTTTGGCTACCGTGGTCAGATTCCGTTAGTTGATTATTGATTACATCAAAAGAGGGTTTAGGCTAGAAATAATGAAGCAGTTAGTAAATTCTCGCCTCTGAAATAGGGGTTGTAGTTGTGCCGCGCCGCAGAAGCGCTCCAGGAGTTCCCTTCTGCCTCTGAGAACAGTTTGTCCTGTGGTGTCGTCCAAGTGCTATGGAACCCCAGCAAATAATTTAGCTAAACAGTGTAATCTTTCTTGCTCTCTGGCCAGTGGTACGGTTACTGCTTATCAACATCACTGGGAACTGGTGCAGAGAGAGTTGGTGTGCAGTTGTTGTGAAATCGCCTGACCACGAACAAAAAAAAAATCTGGAAAATTTTAGACAAGTTGCTGCAGTGTAAAATTACCTTTAAAAATTAAACTTGAACTACTAAGAATGCAGAATTGGCGATGCAATTTGAGACGCGTGTTCAACACCTGTTCCCCAGATCAATAAGTTCATGCTCCGTGTCAGCCGATCCTACCGGAGTGGATGGAATCCTGTATTTGTTGGATTCTGGCTGCAAGGAAAGGTCAGAACACACGGATACAGGGAAGGCAGGTGCCCCCAAAATGCTCCAGGCCTCAGAAGGGTTAAGCTGTGACCTTTAAAATACCAGATGGGCCACCATCTGCTCTTTTCAAAGCATGTTCCCTGAAAAACTTCGTGTTAAGCTAGTGAGGCCCTACGGCTCTTTATTTATTCCATCATTTTTTTTTGTAACTACTGCCTTTAAAATATATACATGCTAACACTTCAGCTATAGATCTATCGTACCTTTAAAGGATTGTGGAGGTTGTTTGATTGTGCCCATTAGCTGCTCTGGCTGCATGGACACGTGCACACAGTACAAATGCCTGGTCACGTGACTATTAAACATGCTGCAGTTGTAAACCAGCAATAATATGAAATTCCTGCTAGTTTGATTGTCAGTAGTTCACTGCGATATTTTCCAAACGCTGGCGTTACAGTTACTTTTCATCTCCATTTGATAAACAGACATATAGCCGTTGTCATAACCCAGCTTCTTATGCACAACAGAATCACAGTGCAAGTGGAATCTAATTAATCTGTTTAGCGTAATAATGGAGGATCCATATTTAGACTCGTGCAGGGCTACTGACAACAGGCTGAACCGGCCCCACAATCACAGCCTCATTAAAGCTCAGTCTTTATCTCATTTGGGCGGGCTGCCTTTTACAGAACCCCCCCGCACACGCCTTGCACGGGTAACTGACGGCAGTTGGGGAAAAAAATTGGCTTCGCAATTGGATAGAAGAAATCAGTTACTTCCTGCTGCGATACGGTCACGTCTGCAATGTACAACATCAGGGGGAAACAGCGGAGATGAGCCGTGTGATTTAGGTTTTCCTTTAATGGCTGAGAAAATAGACCGGTTAAGTTCCAGTTACTGTCTTTCACGCTCGCTCACACACCCTCTAGATTGAGAATTCTGGCAGTGGTTTTACAAAGCCAAAGGGTTTTTGTTTTCTCACACACTGGAATCATACGAGCCCGTGTTTATGTCAGAAACAGGGCGCACCGCAACAAAACCACACAAAGGAAACATTTTGCTCCTTGTTCGTGTAATCCAATATCCTGCTGATTCGCCCGTAAAGCCATATTTCTTGTCCCCAGATGAAAACATTAACCTCTTAAGGAGCTCTAATTCCATAAACAAAGTTAATTGTATATTTTGCCTGTACAGAAAAGCAGAAGGGTAAGGCAGCCGACCAGACATTTCCTTTGAGTCACCGTGTGCTTCGGAAGATTTAACCAATGCCCTTTTTTCCCCCATCACACCACTTGTGCTGGAAAACTGGAAAGGAATTATGTCATGGTCTTAAATTAAACTGTGCAGTTGCTGAGATCAGAATGTGTCACGCGTGTTGTAATGAAACAGGAGGATTTCTTTTCAAAAGCCTAATCAGGAGGTTCTGTTTGGTCAATGTTAGATAAGTGTGTGATGATACATTTATCACTGAAGGTCTCTGTAAAGATGGTTGGTAGAATCTTTCGACAATTCCTTGATTCCTCGTTTGAATCAACCGACCAATCAGAAGCTGGATTGATCAAAAGTACCGGAGCGTCACAAACCTCTGCATTTGGGTTGAACTACGTAGAACATCTTAAAAGAAATATTAAAACCTCTTTTTCTGCAAGAAACTTTGCCAACAATTAGGATGAATGTATAAGTTGCGTGTTGAGGCCCCTGATCGTGTGTTGCGCTGCAGTTCTGGAATGCGCAGAGCTGATCGCAACCTTCCCCCCCGTGTCATTATCTGGTGCCCTCACAGGTCTGTGCTTCGTTTGGATGTATGCAGTGTAGAATGTGGCGCTCCTCTAAGAACTGGGTTGCCTCAGTTGTTTCAGCTGTGTGTTCTGTAGTGTTTGGTAGCTGATGTCATGTGATGCTCCTAATGTGTTATTTGGTGATGTCACTAGCTATGTTAAACATACATGTCTTGGACTTTTTTAAGATTTTTGTTAAAAAGGCGCAACTTTACTCTTTTTGTGCACATAGCCTGTAGATGTCACAAACTGTGGTGCGTAAACAGCTGTTCAAATATCCTACTTTTAAAAAGGAGAATGAAAATGAAAATACAGAATATTGTATTTATTTTATTCTTTTAATAATGTCGCTTCAGTTGTTCTCTACAGATGACGACACTGAGTTTACAGACTGAACAGTCAAAACGTTCATTTCCATGAAAAAATGGCCTAACTCTCGGTGCAAGGAAGTGGTACTGTAGTAGACGTGCATGAAATAAGGTAAACATCAGCCTCAGAGGGAGTTGTAGCGTGTATTTATTCAAGATGGGAGCCCTTTGGGGATTTAACATGTGACTTAGACTTAAAGTACAGTATGTGCACAAGTTAAAGCCTTGGTATTTTGATGCCATTCCACTGATTAAAAAAAAAAAAAATCACGGATTGGCAGTTGTTTCTTTTGTGCAACAAATCTAAATAAATAAACAAGTCCCCGCTGAGACTCATCGTCTGAAATCTGGAGCTTTCTACCAGCAGAACAAAAGACTTTTCAAAACATACCCAGCTGCCTCACCCAATATAAATATCAGTCAGGCATTCGGGTGATTCATAAATGGCTTGAGAGGCATCATTTTCTGGCTAGTTGAGGACAGGGATGGGTGCATATTTGAACATTGGTGTAATTTTCCTCTTTATTACATTTTCTGACACATGTCCAAAACAAGTGTGTTTCTCATTTTCTTTACTGTGACGAGTCCCTCTGACCCACTGATATCAGGGCTCAGATCTTTAAGATGAGAGAGCTGTGAGGGGAAAATGGCGGCCCAGGCTTTATTGACCTGGAATGTCACAGTACTTTTAGCTGTGCAATGCTAACCCTGCTTGGCACGCACCCGTTGGGAGCCCTACACCCCCCTTCTGTAATCCACATCTAATGATCAGAGAGTTGGGAATGGCCCAGTCCTTTGGGCGCTAAGTCTACGACAGCTGATTACCAGTGGCTAGACAAGGAAAAGTTGTGCAGGCATGACGATCTGGTCATCCAGTCGATCTGTTGTCACATGACCAAAAGTCTTTGATTAGTTATGGATTTGTAGTTTTTCTTGTTGTATCAGTCCTTCCTGGGCTCATACAAACAACAACATGGGAGCACTATGATCACATAACAGGTAAAACATAGTTACACAGCGTAAAACCAGCTTGGCCAGTTCCAATAAATGTGGGCGTCTGCACCTGTAGGACTTTCCAGGACACTAAATAATGCAGTATGTCCTTCTTGTGTTTGTCTCTGCCATTTAACATCCTAATGTATTTTGGTGTCTGCTATAAAACAATGGCATAATTAGCTAAATCTCATGTGTTTTAACCTGATTAAGCCTCTCGATGCTCAATTTTTTCCCGCAAAATAAACCATTTCTTGCCTATACCTGCTCCCTGAAACGTGGTCACTCACTAATCCCTGCAACAATTTGATCATGTGGGGGGTTTTTTCCAAAGTGAAAACATGGGAGTATAGTATGTCTTGCAGGAAGGCTCTGCCATCCTCCTCCTTAAGCAAAATGTATTGCTTTAATGTTAAGACATGCATGTTTTACTCAGAATTTCCATCCTTACTCAGAATATCTGGCCAGTAGAGATAGCACGAACGCCAGCTCATCAAATTCCTCACATTGTGGGGACAGTCTGTGCTTTACAGCGGAGGGGGAGGGTTTGAGACAGATTGAGTTAAAAAAAAAAGAAAAAAAAAGAAGAGAGTGAGAGTGAAAATACAAGATCAAAATGTTCAAGAAGAACTGGAACTGAGAAAGTGGGAATTCAGTAGAGTACATCTGAATGTGTCTCACATATGGTGCAGGTGTGTTGCTATAAATAGCTGGTAAACACTGGGACGGCTGTAAAAACCTCTAAAACCTGATATGTTCTCTTCATCACCTGTGTAAAAATGTGTATTTCCCATTAATTCCCTAGTCCCTCCTACGGGTTCTGTTATTTTTTACAATTGCTGACTGGCAAAGTCACCACAAAACTAAACTCCATTTTTTTCCGTAATGTGCCAAAAATTGTTAATGAAACACTACAGTACTCAAAATCGTTCTGTGCAAGGATTCTTAAATATTTTCACCGAAAAAATGAACTTCTTTTGATAGTCTAAATAACAAAGTTACAACTTTGAACTACCAAGAGAGAAAACAATGGTTTTGACCCTTGTCCACTGGCTGTTGACACAGCCCACATGTTGACAGGGTATAAAAAAAGCCCGTGCACGGCCTCTAATGACCACGCAGGTCACTGCCGTACAGATTAGCGTTTGCACCCTGTTCACCCATCAGTGAAGGTGAAAGCAGGCTCATTTCCTCTCTCACTACTTCCTTCCCAGAATGAATCCCCAGAATGGAGGAGCTTGGCCGGCTCTCCGGCGATGCAGTTCCCGACAGAAGAGGAGTTCTCGTGGCCCAGACCGAAGACTGTGCTGCTGCGTCGAACTCCCCAGGGGTTCGGATTCACCCTGCGCCACTTCATCGTGTACCCCCCGGAGTCATCCATGCACCTTTTCCTGGTGAAGTTCAGACTCGTATGCCTTCTACAAGGTTACCTTCCGCCTGATAACAGTGCAACAAACTCATGCGCGTCCTTTGTCTGTTGTTACAGGAGGACGAGCATGGCCGCAGAGGTAAGCAGAAAACATGCCTGTTGTGCAACATGTGTGACCGTCAGCTCTGCTGAGTCAGAGCAGTGCCTCTGACTTCCAATGACTCTTAATCCATCCACTCTTTGGCTCTTTTTGATTCCTTATGTGATGGACAACAATGTAGCTCCCGTCTGTCTTTGACCTTTGCGGGGGGATGAAAGGTTTGGTCAGCACTACCTGCTTCTGTCCCTCTCCGGTCCACCTCTTTTATATTGTTTCACTTTTGTCTTTCTGCTTTTTTTTTTCCTTTTACCCCACCATAAAAAGGCAGTCAGAAAGAGATGGCCTCAAATTTGCAGCGTTGTTGTGTGTGACCCTCTTTCCACTTGTCGTCCTGACACCATTCTGTTGTTCTCTTTACACAGCTAATCCCAACCGACCCCAATCTGAAATGAATACATACGGGAGAAAGTTACATGCGATCATATCTGAAACCCGTGAATGGAAGCATTGACATCAGGCAGTATTTTTGTCCTCAAGTACCAAGTGGACATTGGTCGTTTAGACACTACACCAAGTTTATTATTTATTATTTAACTTCTGCCCATGCCATGCAGTGAAAATGATTAACTACTGTTGTTTTGAGTAGTGGAATCAAAAAATTCTTGATATAAATTTGCCCACAGCTAAGTTCAAAAACAGCTGATCTGAGACAAAATGTTTTTATCCACAAGAATCACCTCCCTTCCTGACAAAAGCCCCTCTGTCTCGGGGGTCAAAGGGGGTTGAAGTTTAATGTTTTATTCAGGATCCACATCTCGGGGTAATGGTGAGCCTAGCATTATTATCTCCTGATGGAAAGTGCAAATTCTCTCATCAATAATGACATTACAAAAGCGGTTCAGAACATAGCCGTTTTCACAAATGAACTCAGGTTTGTCATCCATTAACACAAATTTACAACACAAAATGAGCTGGTATGACTAACAGTCCTTCAGGACACCGCTGGAGGGGGCATGTTTGGCAGACCTCTGGTACCTGACACTCTTCTAATCTTACTTGAATATCTCACTTTTATCTGTAAAATATATAACATATTATTATTGGAATAAAGTTGTTAGAAATGTTTAATAAAGTGAGCCACTGTTGTTTCACTGTGGTCTTCTCACTACCTGAATGTTAACGACTGAGGACATGTTTGGGCCACTCCTTGACCATGCCAAGAGCGATTTCTTGCTTTATAAGAGTAGGACTTGTGCAGCCAAGCACACTGCCACTCCACTCGCTCTTCAGTGTTTCTCTCTCTCTCTCTTCTCACCCCCTTTTCTTTTTTCTTTTTTTTCTGCAGCCCTGCAGCTGCTAGGAGACAGGAGCAGCATGGGCAAACAGGTTTTCTGTCTTTAGCTGTAATCCACCTTTCTAAATGCAGATCATTCCCATCAACATTTTTGTTCTTTTTAGTCAGTTGATGTTTATATCTATTCAAAGCTCCTCAGCCTGATTTGCCATCAAAATGTGGTTTCACGTGGCTCAAATCTTGTGACACACCTCGTAGTTCTCTCATTATTAAACATAGATATTCTCTTCTTCTCAAATGTCAGTAAGCGTTGCTCTGCAGCCTGGGGTGGGGGTCATAGTTGTGTCTCATTTCAGAGGAACTTAGATGCTGTAAATAGATTGTTTTTTCTTTGTTTTTTAAATGTTGTAAGGGTTTTATGGTTATTAATTTATTTCTGTAAACCAACATTTCTTTTACACATTTGTATGGACATGTGAAGAGATTTTTTTTTCAACTTTAAATATAATACTTACCGGTACCTTTCTCTCTCTTCCTTTAGGGAGACAACGGAACAAGCTGGAACCAATGGACACTATCTTTGTGAAGCAAGTAAAGGAAGGTGGGCCTGCCCACGGAGCTGGACTCTGCACAGGTAAAAACAGTCATTCACCAATGCCTCCAGTGAGATGCACAATCATTTAGGATTTTCATCCCTAAACAGCACTGTTCAGCATACTTATTGGGATCTTCAACACTGTTCTTCAACACATTAGGTGATCGACTCGTGAAGGTGAACGGAGCAAGCATCATAGGGAAAGCCTACTGTGAGGTCATATCCCTGATTCAAGAAAGGTTGGTTGAGTTGACATCCATCAGTTACGAGAGTGGTCTGGTTTCCCCGTAAAATGTTTGTTTACTTCAACAGTGGGGAGTTTCTCGAACTTTGTGTGATGCCAAAAGATGAGGACATATTGCAACTGGTAAGACTTTCAGTTCTTCAAAAGAACAATCCCACTTAGTGTCAGAATATTTGCACGTTATTTTGAAGGTGTCTTCTAAATGAAATGCATTCAGTTTTTTCTCATCTACCATGCACCTCAAACGTCCAAGTTGTGGATTTATACTCAGTGCCGTGAATTGTGGTTTGTCCTGATACCCCATCAGAGTTCTTTATTTAGAGCTCTCAATCAGGCCAAAGCAGACTTTCTGTCCTCGAGCCTGTGCTCATTTTACTGGTGGAACAGCCTACTTGAACTTGGTAGGAAAGGATAATCATTACTCGGCATGAAAAAAAAACGGCATGAAATTATCAGATGACTATGGTGTGATGAAGTTTTTCCATCATAGTTGTGGTTTTGATGACATCTTACAAAGAAGGGTTACTTTGATGTAAAGAGTGATGCACAGCATTTAGGTATTTATATCACAATTATACCATCAGGTAATGAGAATCATAAAATTAATTTACATTTCCTAAATTCTTGGTGCAGAGATAACCTTGTCAAACCTCTGTCAAATATCTCAATTTGTCTTTCATTCACGCTGCAGGAGACTGTTTGCATCTGAATATTCAGAGCACTGCGATGCATCTTTCAGGCAGAGTGCCAGACAAGAGTGCCTTTTCCACTATGCCTATAAATTGTTTCCCATGGGCATATTGTTGTTCAATAGCCTGGTTATGATTTCTAAAATGAGATGTGCTTAACTATTAATTTTACTCTTGTTTCCTACTTAACTTTCCTGGGTCAAACCGGTAGCCATGACATCAAAATATGTATTAATGTGAGCAGTCAGGCTAATAACCAACACCCACAATAACAGCAGAATTACCAGGGATGCTAGCAGGATAACATACACCGTAGGAGGCAGCACCCACTGACTGCTAGGAGACGAGCAGTAGTTGCTTAGCAAAGAGACTGAGTATATTTTCAGGCAACAGGGAAACGGGAGGGAACGGTACGGCAGGAAAGGCAGTATGCATGAAAAAAGAGCTGAATAATGAGCTGGAACCAGAAAATATCATCAGCTGACAGCCCCTGCGCTTTGAACAGGTTGATGTTGTGAAGGGAAAAAGAGAGAAGAAAAGAGTGGGAGGGGGCTCTACCGCCACAGCTGAATCTATAATCAGCAGCTGCTGCTTCTGTCATGTGAGCAACAGCGGAGGGAGGGAGGGAGACACAGACCGGAGGCACCTTATTCCGTTAGTGTAGCATTCTGACGGCAGCTACACAGAAAAATGGGGACCTAACAGTAGCGTAAGAGGCGAGCTTATGCTCCTGCCACCTGACAGACTACAGCCTGGCACAGGCAGGTTGGAACAGAGCAACCCCTGCTACATCTCTGCTCTTTCATCTCTTTATTTTGCCGCTGCATCTCCAGTATATTTTTAGCATGTCAAGCCCTGACATGGCTATGGCCGCATTATTACTATGTGTTTTTTGCTCTAATGGGATGATTGTTTCTACCCTTTGTGCTCGTTTTTGCATGTTGTAATGGCAGCCCTTTTCTCTGGGAACTGCTAACCAGGTAAGCCAACAGCCAAATGGGTGGCCACATGGTATTGACATGTCGTCCTTGTTGTCTTTCTTTTTTATTGCGTATGTTGTGCATGGCATCTTCGTAATTAACAGATTTGATTTTGAAGCCTCTGTTTTCACTGTTGTCATGGCTGAAAGGTTTACTACCAGCACTGTGTTGTATGTCAAAATGTGTGGATGTCAGAAATGGTCGATGGCGACTGCTTACAGTACCTGTTAGATTTTACACGCTAATGGTCGCTCAGCTGTTTTTCAAGTCAAGCCTCGCCCTTCTTTGATCCTGCCAGATGTTATAATTCCTGATAGAAGCCTCCTACCTCGGAACTTGCCTAAACACTCATAAATACAATCAGAAGAACAGAGGCTGGCAGTGATTGCTGTGGCACATGTAGTTTTATGTAATCTTGAAATTTGACTCCAGATAACTCCAGGACCAAAGTCCACATACTTTTACATGCCTTTTACTTGTTATGGGCTTTAAGTTGTGGCAATAGCAGATGGATAGTTGGAGACCTTCACGTGGATATTTCCCTTCACCTTCACTAGAGTTAGAGCTAACTTTTACAAATAATAGAGCAGTATACTCTGCCATCTCTAGGAGTTTACAGCCTGTTGGTCTGAAGTGGGTAAATGGGCATACCGGTAAGACAGAAATGTTATTTTCACTGTGCATATTAGTTATCATATCTGTTATTTTTAGCTTTAGTCGTGTGATAGTTTAAATGTGTCTTCACAACATAGATTTGTCCAAAAATGTTTTGTTTCAAATGTGGAGTACTCAATGTTTCCAACAAAAAATGGAACAAACACAGACATAAAGTAGAACCACAGACCTAAAGTAGAAATATGTTTGTACAATTTAAAAACATGTTCAGTTGCACTCCTAAATCTGCTTGTGGGGGTGTTTTTAAATGTGTTTAATTATTAGTCAGTCAGATGTTAATCATGGACTAGAATGTTGTGCATTACCAAGAGAGCTCTAAATAAGTAGCAGATGAGGACCACTATCACCTCTAAACTGCTAGCGCCTCCGCTTTCTCCGACTGCATCATACACTGCCCACACACACGCATTTGTGACATCACCCTCATCTCTCAGCATCCAGTAGTGCACTGCTAAATTTTACACACAGTTGGAAATGCAGCTTTTTCCTGCTGTAACCACTTTTTTGATGCTCTGTCTCCAGGCCTACTCTCAAGATGCCTACCTCCGTGGCCACAGCAACTACAGCGGAAATGTCCATCACATTCCTGATCCGCCCCCCTTATGCTATCCCAGAGTAGAGTGTAAGCCTACGGGCATGAACCAGGCAACAGACTTGACGGAGCAGGTCAACCGAGGGCTGACCGCACCCACTGACCATGGTTACCGCAAAGAAATTACTGTGCCTCCGTCTCCCCCTCACCCCCAAAATTTCCCAAAAAGCCAAATGGCAGTGTGCATTCGCGGTGATGGCGTGAGGACTGTTGTGGTTCCTCCTGAAAAGACCCATATGGGACGCATGGGTCCAGCACACAGGATAGATTACATAGACCCAGTTTTTGCCAGGGGGAGGCCCGCATCACTGGCTCAGTATCCTCATCATCGCAAGAACGATTTCTATCCAGGTGGACCAGGAAAGCATTCTTATGGCGGTCAACCAACTCACTACCCTGCCAATCAACAAAATATTGATTGGCGCAATTACCAGACATACAGGGACTACATTGACAACAAAGGGATCCATTCTCATAGCGCTCGGACGATCCAGGAGAGGTTGGACAGTTTAAGAGCCACCGGTCACAATGTCTTTGGTGTTACCCATCACATTCACCAGGGAGATTGGGGCGCAAAGGGGTTACGGCGGAGAAGTACCTCTCATGACCGGTCATACCGGGGACCTTCACCCCACTTTCAGATTGCTCCACGCAGTGCTTCACAGGACCGTCTCCTCAGTGCAGAGAGAATCAGCCAAACTAGGAACTGGCCACCTCGAAGTGTATCTCAAGATGGCCTGATGCACAAAGCCAGAGCACACTCAATAGACTACGTTGAACATGGGGAACTGCCCTGGCCCAGCGAGAAGAGGGCAGAATATGCAAGGGCTGACCAAGGCGCGAGGCCTAGCCGGCAGTCTGTGCCTAGACACGCCATGCTCTACAGGCCTCCTGTTGCCCACACTGGTGGCATGAGAGGGCCACCCAATTCCTCCCTCTACAGTAAAGGACCAGATTCCCTTCAGACCCGTTCCTCACCCATGCTCTCAGAGAGGCCTTTACACTTTTCTAAGAGTCCAAGTACCGAACATTCTTACATCGACCAAAGAGTTGCAGTAAAAAGTACCCACGGAACTCCTAATGCACAACAGGGGGGCAGCAGGATGCGGGCTGAAAGCATGAAGCCTGCAGAGGCATGCAGAGAAACTCCAGTCATGGGACACAGGTCTTCCTCATGCTCTGCTCCAAAACAAATGCAACAGAAACCTAGCATTCTCAAACCTCATCACCAAGACTCCCCGAGTCAGGTCAATGGACGAAGCTTGTCCGAGTCTGGGGTTGTTTTAAGAGAGAAACCTCCTCCTGGAAAGAATCCCAGTCCCCTGCGACACCCTTCCTACATCCTGGCAATAACTGACGATGGAGCAGATTCCACAGCAGATGTGTCGACGTGCTGGCTCCCCAATGATGCACGTCGAGAAATGCACATGCGAAGACTTGAAGAGCGTCACGTCTCATGTTCCAGCAACTTGGACCAGTCCCTGGACTCCATTCCCTTCATTGGTAAGAGTTTCACCAGTTTTAGGTTGGGCAGCATCAGTCCTAAATAAATGCCTTTTAATCTGTATTTGTGTAAAATGCTTAAAAGGTTTAAAATTATCCATGTGGGATGATGGTTATTACTATGGTTTTGTGGAATGTTCAGCTTAACCAGCTCTTAGTTGAGGACGACTAAAGCCTTTTCAAATATATCAATTTTTCTCTGTTGTCTTCCTCCAAACTGGTTGTGTGATGGTAAAGTATCCAAAAAATGTTCATTCTCTTTAAGTGGGTGTCTGCAATGACATCTCACTATGCACATTAAAATTTTGACAAAATGTTTGTCGGAAAAAGGTATACCCCGGTATTCCTCAAATGCTTTAAGTGGCTTTGGAAACTTGGAACTTTTTTTCAGTCGTGCTGGCGCTTGGAGCTTTCATTCATTTTTTATAATTGATAGGGCCTCCCTACATTTTTTACTTTTTAATAGGATCAGAGCAGATATTTAAAAGACCTTTTCATTTCTTAAATCTAAACAATCTCTATTATCTTCTGTTTTATATTAGATAGTTTACAAATGTCATCGTACCGTGCTAGGTTGCAAGTATTAAAACAAAACGGGTCATGGACAGGGACCGTCTTTTGAATGTTTGAAGCAGTTATGATTAGATATATTTAGAATTTTCTCATTCACTAAAGGTAAACTAAAAAAGATTATTTAAAAAATTCTTGTATTTAAAATAGAGTGTAACAAGGAGGCGCGCTATGTCTTTTCTGCCATTACAAGCTATTTTTATGGCCTAATCAATGAATAATACCCTTGGCAGGCTAAACTGAGGGTTCCTGTAACGACCGAAACTTTACAGCATCAGACGCCTTTACAGCAGCGTCCACTTTCACCATTTAAACAGCTCACCAAACATTTCTTAGCATTATTCAGGACAATCTAATTGTGTGGTGAGTTCTGTGTTTATATTGTTTTTATATTACACACTGTGGCTGCTCAATATTCAATTGAGAATGATTTTCTCTGCAGTTACAGCACTCACCACGGTGGATCCAGTCTATCCAGCCACTACTATAACAAGCTAATGAAGTATTTATTCATCAGTTGGTTGTCAATGCACTGCCTCTTCTCTTTGCTAGTAAAGAATAATAACTTTTGGGCATTAATATTTTGCGTTATTATATAAAACTGAGTCAGTGTGTTAATAGGTGATATTTGATTTTGTGAGGAACCTCGCAGACCAGGTGCAGAGAAGGCAGCCTGTGACAGAAAACGCTGCCGCAGCTCGGCCATTCTGGGACTGGTGCCTCGGCCCGGCTGAACACTGCTTTGATTGTATAGCTCGACCTCCATCAATAGCCCGTTTCAGACTGGTACAAGAGTACAATCCATCTTTTTTAATTTGACTAGTGTGCAGACAGCTCTTGTTGTCTACGTCCTAAAAAAGTTTTCTGCTTTACTTATACGCTTCATGTAGTTTAGTATGTATTTAGGTGGGTTTGTTGTTTTGATAGAACGTCAAATGTTATATCAATATTAGGTAATTATTTATTTGTCATATGGACGAGCAGTAGGTGATCTTGTCTTGATTTTGTGTTTCTAACAATCTGTTACAGGTTTTATGTTTCCCAGCAATACCTGTATGGATACTGAATATGTGTGTGAACAGAATGCCATCTTTTTCCCTTGTCCCCTTTAAAAAATCGAGAACACCCTTAAAGTAGGACAGCTGCTTTTAAATTTAGGCCCTAAAGCTTGTGTGTGCAATAAGGAGCTTTGTCCTCTGAGCTGATTCAGTCTAAAAGTGCTAGGAGTGGCAATGCAGAAGTCATAAAAGGCCTTTTAATTTTCAGCCAGGTGACATGCTGGTCGTGTGATTCGTGTTATGGCGATTTTAATTCCCCTACCGTCTAAATTCTAGGATAAGGATAACATTTTTGTATGTAGCCGCGTTTTTGTGGTTATTCCTAACGTTGTTACGCTGTTATTCATTTTTTGTAGATGAGCCAATCAGCCCTAGTGTGGACCAGGAAGCAGCTCTCATTCCACCCTCTGCTGTCATATCTGTGGCACAATCTGTAACACCAGATACCTCCAGCCCAGGATCACCATGTCATCTCACTCATCGTCAGCTGTCACATGATCAAGGTGAAGAATTCTTTTGAGGCGTTGTTAGTTTCTTTTTAGTTTTTTTTAATTTACCATAATATCATAATCTGTGAATGCAAATTTTTTTACGCGCTACATCAGTACTTGAGGGATGTTGTTTTTATATCGATGAATTGCATTACCGTAAAAACCGGACTATAGAGCGCACCTGATTATAAGCCGCACCCACTACATTTTTAGAGGAAAACCGATTTTGTACATACACAAGCCGCACCTGTATATAAGCCGCATGTGCCCACATTAAAACATGTAAACATATTTACAATGAAAGACGGTACACAGAGAGAGTTTTTAAAGTTTTAAGAATATACCTTAGCTTTTCTTTCCAAACAGTGCCTGTGACGCGGCAGTAACACAGCAGGAATACGGTAGCACAGCACTAACAGGGCTGGTTAAAAAAAACGGTAAAAGTCACTGAAAGCCAGCTCGACTGCTTTTAACTTGAAAGCTGCGTCATATGCATTTCTTCTTGCATTTTCCATGATGAGGGTCTGTTCATGCTAATTTTATTCACGGACAAAGCGCGAGGTTACGTTAAACTTGCATCTTCCTCGACACATATATTCCACCGGTCTCACTCTTACCTTTTCTGCTCGAGCGCCCCTGGCGGCCGTTAGAAAAAATGCATACATTAGCCGCATCATTGCATAAGCCGCAGGGTTGAAAGTTTGGGAAAAAAGTAGCGGCTTATAGTCCGGAATTTACGGTATATTTTCAACACTGTTTACAGAGTCCCTGAGAAATTCTCTGCTGGAATCTGAGTCAGTCAGCAAAACAGAGCGATCTAAATCTTACGCTGAAGGTCTGGAGAACTACCAAGAGGAGGGCAGAGGGTAAGTGTCATCTGGGAGAATATATCATTGCTTTTGTTGTTTTTCATATCTGTACTGAGGTATGGTTGTGCCTGACCCTAAAATGTTTTTTTCTGCTGTTCTTAGCCGCGTTTCCGAGGTAATGAACCTGAAGCAGACAAGGTGCCTGAACCATCAGCCCGCCTCCACACGTGTTTGGACCTGTGTGAATGCATGTCGTCGCCAAACCTTTCAGGTTCCAACCTCCTCCCAGCCCGCCTTCGCCCCTCTGCCTGTAGCCATCTGGGCCACAGGCTCACTGGTGATGAGGCACGACCCAAACGCGCTGCACTTTATCCACGCTGAAATGAAAACTCAAAGACACACACACACACACACACACACACACACACACACACACACACACATACAATCCATCTTTTTTAATTTGACTAGTGTGCAGACAGCTCTTGTTGTCTACGTCCTAAAAAAGTTTTCTGCTTTACTTATACGCTTCATGTAGTTTAGTATGTATTTAGGTGGGTTTGTTGTTTTGATAGAACGTCAAATGTTATATCAATATTAGGTAATTATTTATTTGTCATATGGACGAGCAGTAGGTGATCTTGTCTTGATTTTGTGTTTCTAACAATCTGTTACAGGTTTTATGTTTCCCAGCAATACCTGTATGGATACTGAATATGTGTGTGAACAGAATGCCATCTTTTCCCTTGTCCCCTTTAAAAAATCGAGAACACCCTTAAAGTAGGACAGCTGCTTTTAAATTTAGGCCCTAAAGCTTGTGTGTGCAATAAGGAGCTTTGTCCTCTGAGCTGATTCAGTCTAAAAGTGCTAGGAGTGGCAATGCAGAAGTCATAAAAGGCCTTTTAATTTTCAGCCAGGTGACATGCTGGTCGTGTGATTCGTGTTATGGCGATTTTAATTCCCCTACCGTCTAAATTCTAGGATAAGGATAACATTTTTGTATGTAGCCGCGTTTTTGTGGTTATTCCTAACGTTGTTACGCTGTTATTCATTTTTTGTAGATGAGCCAATCAGCCCTAGTGTGGACCAGGAAGCAGCTCTCATTCCACCCTCTGCTGTCATATCTGTGGCACAATCTGTAACACCAGATACCTCCAGCCCAGGATCACCATGTCATCTCACTCATCGTCAGCTGTCACATGATCAAGGTGAAGAATTCTTTTGAGGCGTTGTTAGTTTCTTTTTAGTTTTTTTTAATTTACCATAATATCATAATCTGTGAATGCAATTTTTTTTACGCGCTACATCAGTGCTTGAGGGATGTTGTTTTTATATCAAACGATGAATTGCATTATATTTTCAACACTGTTTACAGAGTCCCTGAGAAATTCTCTGCTGGAATCTGAGTCAGTCAGCAAAACAGAGCGATCTAAATCTTACGCTGAAGGTCTGGAGAACTACCAAGAGGAGGGCAGAGGGTAAGTGTCATCTGGGAGAATATATCATTGCTTTTGTTGTTTTTCATATCTGTACTGAGGTATGGTTGTGCCTGACCCTAAAATGTTTTTTTCTGCTGTTCTTCCACTATTTCAGGAGATCTTCCAGTAAGCATTTGCCCAGTTTAAAGGTCCTTAAGAAGGTGAGAAGTTGTGATGGTTGTACGACAGAATAATTCCAAGTATAATTCATTATTCTTACCATAACGAATGAATGTTGTGTCACTTGCCAGTGTCACTGTTGATGTTTTGGCACAGTTAATAATGTTTTAGCCCCACACTTTTAGGCCCTGGATGGACATAAATTTGTCGGCGATCGAAGGAATTCTCTGTATATCTTTGACGATTCCTCCAAAGAGGGGTTCCTAAATTTTAGGCAACTTACCACGGAGAAAAATAAGGTACGATTGTACACCGGATAGTCCAGTACATTACCTGCATGTCTGTTTCTCTAATATTCCTCATTCTTCATATTTGGTTGCTGTGTAGCGTGTCGGTGGTGGGATGAGGTCGTGGAAGCAGATGTATGCTGTTTTACAAGGTCACACCCTCAGTCTGTACAAAGACAGGAAGGATGCTCTGTCTCACACTTCTGCACAATCGGATGAGGACCCACTGCGAATCAGCGTCAAGGCCTGTCTGATTGACATCTCCTATAGCGAAACAAGACGCAAGAATGTTCTGAGACTCACAACCTCCGACTGTGAGTATTTGTTCCAGGCGGATGGAAGGGAAGACATGCTGACCTGGATTCGTGTCATCCAGAATAACAGTAACCCGGATGAAGAGGTGTGTTGACTGTAAACCGTGCTCACTATTTCCACACTGTAGAATGTTTTCAAACAACAGTGTCACATAACTACCCTCAACAATTTGGAATGTCACCAGCAGTTACCCAGTCACTTTTTGTTACCTATCAGTAAACCATCAGAAATGTAGTCATAATGGACTTTAATCTTTTTATCCAGAATGCCTCTGTAACAAGTCAAGATTTAATCAGTCGAAAGATTAAAGAATACAACATGATGAGGTGAGGCCGATGTGTCTGTTTTCTCTGTGTCTCATTTAATAATTTTTCTGCTTGTGTTTGAATTTTTTTTATATTTGAATGTGTATTTTGAATTTCAGTGCACCCAGCAGCAGGTCTGAACCCTCCCCTAAAGCTGCTAGACAGTCTCTCAGCATCAAACAAGCCTTCCTTGGAGGTAAATCAGACGGCAGGATTCACAGCCCTCATTCACCCAAAACAGGGGAGGAGCGGAGGGCACTCAAAGGTAGAGACATAAACCCTGTTTTAATGTGGTCAGAGGCTGTTTTATCACGACGGAAAGGTCATTTATGTCTGTTAAACCTGCCAGATGAGGCCAGCCCACCACGAGACAGAGCCGCCTGGAAACTTGGCATTGCAGGGATCATGAGAAGACCCTTTGAGAAAAAGACTCCAGCTGGGGTCATGTTTGGAGTGCGACTTGATGACTGTCCACCTGCACAGACTAACAGGGTGAATCTCAGTCTCTACTCATGTATCGATAGAAAAGACCATGATTTTAGATTTTAGAACTTTGTGATACTATCAAATAGTTGTTTCAGTGAAAGATTTGTTTTGATGTGTTACACATTTATGTTCATAATATTGTTTGTAACAGTCTGTGTCATATACTGTGTGCCCTGTTCTTTTGCAGTTTGTTCCTTTAATTGTGGAAGTGTGCTGTAAAGTGTTGGAGGAGAGAGGACTGGAGTACACTGGAATCTACAGGGTCCCTGGCAACAATGCTGCCATCTCCAGCATGCAGGAGGAACTCAACAGCAAAGGCATGGCTGACATCGACATCCAGGAGGAGGCGAGTGTTTGTGCCGCAGCTGGCTGCTGTGCTGGCCACAGCAACGGCAGATTTGGACAGAAATCTCCGCTTCAACTTATTGCTCTCCATCTCATTCTTCTCCTAGAAATGGCGGGACCTCAACGTCATTAGTAGCTTACTGAAGTCTTTTTTCAGAAAACTTCCAGAGCCTCTGTTTACAAACGGTGAGCGTGACAGAAACACTTACACACCAGACTTGAAGGTTTTTTTGGATGTTATTGTTGAATGAATGTTTTCCTGGTTTCACAGAAAAGTATGCAGATTTTATTGAAGCTAATAGAATAGAAGACTCCGTGGAGAGATTAAAGGAACTCAGACGGCTGGTGAGGGAAATATTTACCATTTGCATTCAGATGAAAATTCTAGAGTTAATCTTGACATTCCACTTTTTCTTAACTCTTGCAGATCCATGAGTTACCTGATCATCATTATGAAACGCTGAAATTCCTTTGTGCTCATCTCAAAAGAGTTTCTGGCCACTGTGAAAAGAACAAGGTGCGACAGAAGTCGTTCGAGTTTTATTTTCCAGCACCTTCTGACTCCGTGTAAACCTATCTGCTGTTAGGGATTCCAACAAAATAATCCCAAGTCTCTCTCTAACTTTGTCTCTTCAGATGGAGCCTCGTAACCTGGCAATTGTGTTTGGTCCCACACTTGTCAGAACCTCTGAGGACAACATGGCCAACATGGTCAATCACATGCCAGACCAGTGCAAGATCGTTGAGAACCTTATCCAGCAGTATGACTGGTTCTTCCTGGACGAATGTGATGAGGATCCTATAGTACGTAATGAGCCTTGTCATAAATAGATTTAGAAGATTTGCTCCACACAACTTGTGTATGAATGAAGTGTGACTATTATGAATGGTTCAAATGATGTCTTGTGTTTAGGCTTTTATTTTTGTCTCTTCTTTAGACCACAGCTGAGCAGGAGAGCACAGTTCAGTCTCAGCCTGTGCCCAATATCGACCACCTGCTCTCAAACATTGGGCGGACCGCACCCTCACCAGGGGAAGTCTCAGGTAAATCTCATAGTATTTTTCTCATATAACAATGTCAAAGCACAATCACAGTACTCTGCATGTACCGTAAGTACTATGGCAGCAATGCTTATACAATTTTATTATAGCATAAATGTGTAAAGTTTAAATATCTTAGTTTTCCCAGTTTGATTTGTATAGAAAGGGCAAGGTTTTAGTAATTTTTCAACAATGGATCACAATGTGGTTCAACCGTTGGAAAATTATTGAAATTTATTGCCATGTGTTCTTGCATTTTCTTTCTCTCCTTCTTTATTTTTCCCAATGGTTAAAGGTTTGTTTTGTTTTGACATTGGTTATTTATGCCTGATTAGATAAGCTGTCTATAAGTTGTGTATTTGTTAGTTTGCTTTTACAATCTTTTCCCCTTGTTTCAGTCATTTTTTTTATTCCTGTGTTTTACCTGTGATGAGACGACAACTCGGTTTCTTTCAGTTCTTTTCTTCCCCTTCTGCTCGTCTCTCACAGAATCCTGGCATGTTCTCCCCCCGAAAGTAAATCCTAACACAAAAAGCCTCATTGAAAGTTGATCCTTTGACTTCTGACCTTCTGTGTGTAGTGTCTTGTTTTTCTCCCTTATCCCTGTCCAGCACTCACACATTACCCAATTCTGACACAGGCCAAGTGGGCGGCGTCTATCACTCGATGATGTCACTGATGGACTCAGTTTTGTCAGTGATGGACAGCTGGGACTGTAGGAAGAAGGACGAGTGTTGCGCCCACTGTAGCTGCCTAGTCTGCAGAAACCCGCAGCTCTTTTAAATTTGGGCGAAAAGGAGGAAAAAAGATATAAAAAAGAAAGAAAGAGAAGTCGGTGTTTGTTTGTTTTTCCTGTGGTGTGCACGTCTCATATTTAAACCAATACCCTAAATGAAGGGGATACAGAGAGATGCTGCTGTACTTTCTCTGAAAGCCCTTCTGTCTCTTGTCTCTAAAGCTGATCGAAAGGACAAGTAGCATGGTACGGTCAATCTCGGGCTCTCTCCCAGTCATGTGGCATAACCTGTCATGATGTCGGGTGGGGTCGTAGCAGTGGCTCTGAGCTGGACGGTTCCCCCAGCACGAAGGTGTTTGCCCCTCCCTCAAAACAAACCCACCCACAGACACCAACACGTGTCAGATCAGTACTGATGCCGCCCAGTCGATTAGCAGTGGACTGGAAGCATGTAGATGTGTTGATTCCTGCCAGAACTCTTTATTTTTTATTTTTTTGTATGGTTTGAGGTGCCTCCTCCAATGTCTCTCTCTGTTCGGTTTGTGTCTCGTCCTCGTTCCTTTGACTTCATTCAACATTGAAAACGTCGCATCGTCATCGTCGTGTTCTGACATCTATTTTTGAACCAAGATCTGACTACAGCCTGTTTCTGCCACAGTATCAGGGTTCTAGAAAGCAACTACCGGTTTTTATTTAGAAATTTTGTTTACCCAGGCTGTTGATCTGCTTGTCCTTGAGTTGTCCTCTTTTACCGATCAAGTTAAGGTTTTGTGGACACTTTTGTTTGCTTTTTATGTTGTTTAGAACGTCAGGCTACACATTAAAGCCTCCCCCCTGCAGGAAGCAGGAGTTAGTCAGCTCGGAGTAAGGGCAATCTTCCCACTATGCCAAAGCTTGCCTGCACCAGCTATATATTGGCCCTGACGCATCCCTCACTGATCTGTTCAGCTCAGGCCCCTCCAGTCTGTGTATCAGAGCCAGTCTCATCACGCCCCGACGTCCGTGGTGTCTCTGAAAGTATGGCTGCAGCTGGTTGATGCAACATGTGACGCTCCGTGACTGATGTCTTTGTGCCAGTGATCCGCCGTCGCTCCATCGATAACAGCATGAGCTGCTTTGAGTGTCTGGTCGTAGCGCTGTGTTTTCACGACTTCCTTCCTTCCTTCATCTGTGGCTTCTATCTACAGGTGCTTTCTGCATTTTCTCATGTACCTTTTTATTTGCAGTTCCTCAGCGTGTTTCTCTTTCTCACTGAGTCGATCCCGCTTCCATTCGGCTGCTTCCATTAATGTTCATCATGTGTGCCGGTTCCATAAATTAGCCGTTTCTCTTTGCGATGTCTGTTAGAAAGTGACTGATTTACTAATGACTCTGTCTCTTTGACACAGATTCAGCTTGTAATGACTCCTCCAAAGCAAAGGTATTGTCCACTTCACTTCCTCGTGCGTAAATAGGTAGACTTTTGTTCCCTGAGCAGTCGTCTATCTTTGGTTTTGTGTCAGCAGGGCTTGTGGGCGTCAGGGAAGGATCAGTGTAGCAAAGAGATGCTGCGCTCCTCCTTCTTTGCCAGCCGTAAACGCAAGAAGCCCAAGGACAAAGCACACCCCAGCAGCTCAGACGACGACCTGGACGATGCGTTCCACAGAAAGGAGCTACAAGAGAAGAACCAACAGCAAGTTCTCTGGTCCCCCCACAGCCAGACCGAGGAGGAGGAGGAGGAGGAGGAGGAAGAGGAGTGCGAGGGAACAGATGAAACCGTAGAGAGAGACAGGAACAGCTCAGAGGAACAGCTCAACCCGCCCAGTAGGAAGGAGTCCCTGTCCAGCAGCCTGATATCGCAGTCGTCTCCCCCTCTGCCTTCCGAGCACATATCTCCTCCTCTTCGGTCCGGTCCCCAGTACACATCCCCCCCGCCCTCCCCCGACCTCAGCTACCGACTGCCTGTCGCTCACCAGTCCTGTCTGTCAGACCCGCCTTCCAACTTCGACGACACGGTGTCTGACCTCGGTACGATGAACAGCACCAGCTCTCATGCGTCGGTCCCCCGGGTGAGGCGGAGGAAGGTGCCGGCCCAGGGTCCAGAGGTGGGCCCCAGTGGCCCCGGCGCCGAGGTTTGCTCCATCACCTCTGACTACTCCACCACATCCTCCATGACGTTCCTGACCGGCGCCGAGCTCAGCACTCTGAGTCCCGAAGTGCAGTCAGTGGCAGAAAGCAGAGGCGGCGATGACGCAGACGACGAGAGGAGCGAGCTCATCAGCGAGGGAAGAGCGATGGAGACGGACAGCGAGAGCGACCTGTCCGTGTTTACAGTCACCAGAAGCGATCGACGGGAGCCGCAGGACGCTCCGCGGCCGATCCCCTCGCACAGACTGATTGAATGTGACACGCTGTCCAGAAAGAAAGCCGCTCAACAGAAGACCAACAGCCAAACCTCGCTGGAAGGAGCACCGGGCGATAAAGACGGCAGCAGGTTGTCACGCGTGCTGGGTTCAGTCAAAGGCCGCTCCACGGGCAGCCTCGCCTCCTCGTCTCGTGGCGAATTAGACAAGGCCGAGCCGACGTGGAAGCTGAAAATCACCGACAGGCTCAAGGTGCGCCTGCGAATGTCAGCGGACGACATGTTCGGTGTGGGTAGCCAGAGGAGCCGGTCTCCAGAGGGCCGCAGCAAGAAGAAGAACATCAGGCGCAGGCACACCATGGGGGGCCAGAGGGACTTTGCAGAGCTGTCTGTGTTGGGGGACTGGCCCGGCGACATCGGTGCGGGCTCCCGCTCTGAGCTGTCAGCTGTGGACCGGCTGAAGCCAAAGTGCAGCTCTCAAGACTTCTCCATCGGTGAGTGGATCGCCCGCGAGCGCCACCGCACCAGCAATCCCGAGGTAAGCCAGGACCTCTGCGACCCGCAGGCCGATCTGCGCCGGACGCACTCCCAGAACCTCGGAGCCTCGTCCTCCTGCGAGGTCCTGCGGAGCTCGGCCGAGGTGTCCAACGGGGACGTTCCCCAGAGTAAAAACCTGAGCCTGTCAGCCACAGCCCACCCACACAAACTGACCAGCTCCCAGGTGGTCCATTCACGCTTCTATCAGTACCTGTGAGCAGCCACGGAGGCGTGCGGCCCCGGATGTGCCCTGTCTGTGAGATGTCCTGACACATCTGTCAGTATCGTGTCTGTCGTGTGACTAGTGTCAGTGTGTGAGCATGTAAAAGAAAAAAAAAAACCCAACCCCAACAAAAGCGTGTGTCTTAAACTGGAGTGCGCTTGTGCGGGATCGCCGATGCTGCTCACGTGGAAGGGGTGAAAAAGATGGTTTTACCTTTTCTAAAATTCTTGACAACTTGACTAGGATGTGCGAGCAGGAGGATTCCCAGCGAGGGCGCCCGCCGCTCGTAAAAGGAGACTGAAGGCGGCGAGCAGCGACAGCCCAGCTTAGAGGCTTTAAGGATGACTCGTTTTTCTGAATGACTAGGGAATAGATTACAGATTTTTAGTATCGCAGAGGAACTATTTTTATGTAAGAGAATTCTAATGTTGGTGTGTCTCGGTAACCAAATGAAGAATGTATAGACATGCTTGCTGTAATACTGACTAAAAGCTTTAGATGCTTGTTTCATTCTGAAGTGTACATACCTTTATTTTTCTGTGTACTTGAATTGTGTTGTTTTTGGTACAGCCCAACAGCCCGCGTGGACTGTCCTACAACCTCTCTGCTGTCAAAGGGGCCTTTCTAATGGTACAGAGGATTCACTGGACTTATGCAAATTCCAAGTTTGTTTTTCCATCTGTTTTGGTGGCGCGAGGAGCCGGGAACAACAGCCCTCTGATGCAAAAGCTTCACCGGGTTTCAGTATCCACACATCTAAAAGAGAGTTAACAAAAAAAGGAAAAAACCGGGTAATCTCATCAGAAAATGTTTTTGTTTTATTTTTCCACAATAGGAAGTGCCTGGTTATGAAATGTTTAGGGTGCCATATTGTCTTTGTCAAGACACACAAGGATTTTACTGTGAATGATGTTTTTACTGTCAACTCTCCGTCATTCTACAGGTTTTGTATCAAAATGCTGAGCTTCCGTTCCTTAGGCATTCCACTCTGGTCTTAACATCTTTTATACACTTGTTGTTTTTTTTTTCAGTTTTTCATTTTATGATTTTAACAGAACTTGAATTTTGAAGACTAAAGTAAGTAACTTAAATGTACATACAAATGCCATGTTTTAGCTGCTTTATTTTCCATTTCCATCAGATTGCAGGATGAAATACAGTATTGTGGCCTGTATGGATGTTGTGGGCAGTTTGGTACTTCTGGGAAGAGGTTACTGCATGAAGAAAAAGCTTGTGAGCTGGACTGTCTGTACTGATGTCGTTTTCCTCTGATTGTTAGAGGGGTAATCCTGAAACACTGGAAATAAATTTTGTCAGTGGCAAAATTATGTTGCTTAATTTTTTTTTATTCTGTACCAGTGGATAGATGTTTAGAGTCAAGTTTCATCACCAAAAACTAATATTTCTTTCTAATTTTCAGGGATGGATCCTGTTCTGTGAAACTAAACTTTTCAATTGCGTTTCTGTAGTTACCCTCCTTGGACACCAGGTGGCAGTCCTACCACTGAAAAGAGAAATCCGGTAAGATACGTTTCAAAATGCTTTATATACAAGTTGCACATACAACATAAAGACTTAACCAATATGATATTTATACACTTTGTACAACAGCTGACCAGAAAACCACTGACAACACCGACAGATGTGACATGAGCTGAACCACTTAACACACAAAGAAATTCACAAACATGAAGTCATCAGTAAGCATCAGAGCTGCCTGCAAACCAGATAGTTTGCCCGTGTGACACAGTCTTTTAAGCAAACATACAAATTTATCTTGAAGACCAGATCATTTCTTTTAAAGATAAGATGTGCGGCTTGATTATAACCTTGTTTAATGAACAAGCAAACTATTTGGGGAAAATGAAAGAGTGTGCAGGTCAAACAGGGCTTAGGTGTGTTCCATGGGCCTCCTTCTATGAACGCGTTACCCACAGTAAGGCACAGTGACTACAAGAGTTCAAGATTCCATTATGTTTAGACTTTGTGCCGTTGTCTATAAAAAGAAAATGAGCGGTAATTAAACTCTTGAGGTTTGTTTGAGGGCTTGGGCATCAAAAATATCGAAAACCATCTTCGCGTGAGATCATTTGTGCTGCAAACGCCAGATAACTGGATGCCCCAGAGGACGTGCTAGTACAATAGCAGTTCAGTTTCGTCTTTCTGGCTGGTTTCCTTGACAACAGCGAGCTTGAGGCGAAGGTTGGCGGCCCCCTTGAATGTCAGAGGGCAGCTGGAATCGGATTGGATAGCAGGTGGCGATGGACGAGTGTGTTTGAGTTTTCCTTTTCTTTTGTTTACTTAGCTGAGGAGCCGGCTCAGCTGTCGTTTTCATCCTCTTCGTCATCGTCCTCCCCCTTCTCTGGCTTTCGGAAACACTCCTCGAAGAAGTTGACGAGGGACTGGCTCAGATGCTGCTGGGTGCCGTCACTGTGCAGGAAGTGTCCTTCGTCAGGGTAGATCTGAGGAAGAGAACGACACTGTAGGAGGCGCACGCTGCTCTGGTAGGTCAATTATTTATTACTAATCACTTAAGACATTTTTCCTCTGCAAAATAATTGCATTTCTATAGAACTACAGAGCCGGGTTCTGCTGTAGGTGAGCTCATTTCTAGTGCAACATGCTACGTTTGCTAGATAGCACCAAACTATCAAGAATTTTAACGTTTTATGGTGGACATTTTTAAAAATGTTCTGAAATTAGAGATTACATTTCAAGCAAAATATGCAGAAAATTAAATTCTGTCTCTTTAAAAACCAGGCAAATTTCAGAATGTAAGGTTCTGTTTATAAAGTTTGGCCTGTCCCACCAAGGACGCTCTGCAGCCTCACCTGAAGGGTGTAGTTAGTCTTCTCGCTGATTAAATGATTGATGAATTTGGCCGTGTGCTGAAAATGGACTTTTTCTGCAGGAAAAAAATTGAAGAGATGCATAAAGTGCCAAATTTTTCAGTTAAATAAGCATCAAAGTGCATGAAAAGAGCCTTTTTACCATCAGCTGTGGGGTGAATGATCAGGTATTGCTTCTGCACAAGCTGATGTGCTCTGTGTGCTAAATTTGCCAACTGACAGGGGCAGAAGAGCCAAAAAAAACCCCCATTACTACCATTTTCAATGAGGTATCTCCATCATCGTGCACTCTGTGAGCAAAAACAGCGGAGCGCTCTCACCGTGTACGCTCTCGAGTCCGTCTTTGAGCCCAGATATCGCTCCGAAAAGGCCGACGCTGCAGGACAAAACGACCAGAGTGAGAGGCTGCGGAGACTGCAGCATGATGGGAAGTGTGCGTCTAAAAATGATACCATAAATCTCGAAATCTGTGATGGGGGAGACGGCGGCGCCGCATTTCAGCTGAGTGAACTCCTCGGAGCTCAGGAGCATGGTGGCCAAGTATCCCCCATACGCCTGGAGAGGGGAGCACAGGAGCCGTGACATCATCAACTGGGCTTGGGTTGCACTCCTGTCAGGTCACCACGGCAACGCTTTACATACCCTTCCGTACACTCCCATCCGAGTCTTATCGATGTACGGCTCCTTGGATATGAACCTAAAAACGAACAGGAACCCGTCAAACGCCGCTCTGGTGGGTCCCCGGCCTTACTTTGGGCTCACCTCAGGGCCTCCAGCTGGTCCCGCTCCTCCAGTTTTCCCAGCTTCCTCCTGACTTTGTGCAGGAAGTTGGTGCCCTGGAAGCCGCTGCCGTGGCCGTCGAAGTGGATGACGATGGTGCTGAAGCTGCTGACCAGGACCGTGGCCCAGTCCACCCGGAACTGCTCCGACACCATCTGACCGCCGGGGGTGCCGTCACTGGGAAGACGAGGTCGGCGCGGTGACGGCGGCGCCCGAAAGGTGCTCATTTATTAAGGATGAATTCAACTCACACGAGCAGCAGTAAGGGGTAGTGAGCTGTGTCAACAAATCCAGCCGGCTTCAGGATCTGCATGGTCAACGCTGCGACAGACGGGACAGGTCGGTGAGCGGAAAGCAGACTGGTTTGACGGCGACTGCGCGCGCACCCCCACGTACTGTAGTCGTCGATGACGATGATCTTGTTCTCCACTTTGGGCATCTGCATGCTGCCGTAGGCGTCACCCACCCGCTTGTTCGTCTCCACGTCAAACACCTCTGAAGTCAGACGGATGAAAGGAGCGTGTAAGTGGCAGATGGGAGGAAGAACGTGGAGGAAGCGGGAGGAGGAGGGTCTCACTGAGTCTGCTCTGGGTGCTGTAGACCGCCACGCTGGGTACCTGTGGTCCTTCGCAGCCAAATTCAAGGAGAGAACGCGGTGAGTCCGAACCAGATCACATGACTAGTGCGCGACACGACCGCTCACCTCTGCAGGAGAGCAGGAAGTACCGCATGTTGTGGCTGAAGGAAACGTCCACGTAGCTGCAGTTGAACTCGCAGGACAGGCAGCAGCGGTTGAAGGGAGCGATGGTGTCGGCGCTGCAGGATCAGGCTGCGTCAGGCGCGGTCCATAACGCTAAACGTGCTCGTCGGGGGTTACCTGTACAGGTGCCGCCTTTTGGGGTCGTCCTCTGTGCTCAGGAAGTATCTGGAAAACATCAGAACGCCGTGAATCTGCAGCACGACGTGAAGGGACGTGCTGAAAAGGCTTACATCAGGTTCTTTTGGTGGTCGTAGGCCAGGATTTTGGTGACGTCCCAGTCTCCCGAGGTCAGGGACTGGAGGATGTCCGTGCTGGTGTTGGGCTGGAATGAAACCACGGGTGAAACTCCAGGGAAGGCTGGGAACGCTGGGTACCTCTGCAGGGTTTTTACCAGGAAGGTGGACATGGAGATGTGGAAGAACTTTCCTCTCCCGCCCTGAGGGATGGCTCTGGTGAAAAAAAACCTGTGTCCGTCTTTGGAGAAGAGCGGCGCTTCGTTCTGCGGAGACAGAAAACAGCCCCCCGAGCACCGAATCAGCCTGTACGTCTTTATTTTCTGTGGGGTTTTTTTTTTTTTCTTTTTCTGCTAGTTACCGGCGCCGGATCGGACTCTCCGGCGGTCTTTTCATCACGTACCTGTCTGTGCAACCAGCTCTCGCTCTCATCTTCGTGTTTCTGAGAAGAATCAAAGAACGAGGGATTTTAAAAAAATAATAAAACCCAAACCCGAGCAGAGAATTTCACCGCTCCGGTCTATGTTTCACCTTGACGCAGATTCCGGTCGTAGCTTCACACAGCGTCAGGATGGAGTTGTTCTGACCTCGGTTCAGCCAGGTGACGGCCAGTTTGGTGCTGGTGGCCCAGTTCACCATGGTGATGTAATACTCCCTCCTGGTAGAGAGAGTGACGCGCACACGCCGTCAAAGACGAGGCTTCTTTTTTTTAATTTAATAAAACATGTTCTTCCAGCCGCTGCTCACCCTATTCGGGGGTCGTCGGGTTTCTTCATCACCACGGTGTGCAGGGGCCCGTTGAGGCTCGCCACTGACAGCTGCACTTCAGGGTTCGTCTCTCCAGCCTGAAACATCCGACAGGACAGGAGACGGGTCTGGACCTCAGATCGGCATCTCTGAGGCAGCCTCGGCTTATTAAATATACAATCCTGCTGCGCAACCTTGGCCCGGGAGAATAAAACGGTGACGCAAACAGAACTTTGGAGGCAGCAGCCGGCGGCTGGATTAGTCAGTGTCACGGGTTTGATTTCATCCACGTGGATTCTCTAAGCTGTGAACGCAGATATTCTTTTGCGAGCCACAAACTTGCCTTCGGGTAGTGATATTCCAAGTGGGTGGGATACGGCATTCCCGTGAAGAACGGGATTTCCATCTTTGGCACCAGTGTGTCGTTGATGGTCATGTAGGCCAGGCGCAGCCCATCAGGAGACCACCAGTGAGCGACGTGGCTCTGCAGGACCTCCTCTGCAGAACAAAACGGGGTTAAAAAAACAACCCAGAAAGCTTATAGAAATTCATTACAATTAAAAATATATATACATGTTATTACTGTAAAGCTGGAGGCTGGTTTTGTCCCAGTCTCTAATTGTGTTTTAGTACTAAAATAACGGATCGGGCTCTTCTCCCTGACGGAATCGTTTTGATCCACTAGGGGGCGGTAGAGCTCCACGGGTGGCGCTCCTGCAGTCTTCTGGATAAAAATGTTATTTTTACTTCATTTTACTGTCACAAAGAGCAGTAACTATTTTTTTTCTTGCAGTGAAAAAA
Source organism: Tetraodon nigroviridis (assembly GCA_000180735.1). Classification (NCBI taxonomy): domain Eukaryota; kingdom Metazoa; phylum Chordata; class Actinopteri; order Tetraodontiformes; family Tetraodontidae; genus Tetraodon; species Tetraodon nigroviridis. The sequence goes on along the minus strand of CAAE01014992.1, from coordinate 832,263 downwards.
AAATTGAAAGGGAAAGGTTGCTACCTAAGTTTAAATTCCTAACAGTCAATCTAGTTTCCACAAGGTCCTGAGGTTTTGTTGCAGAGCTGCAGAAATTTCAAGGTCTGCGGCTGCAGAGTTTGGATCCAAACGCAATTTCTTCCATCTAACAAAATAGATCTGTTGGGATTCTTTTTTTTTTTAATTACCCAGAGGATTGGGGCCTTTAGTGCAAGCCTAAAAACAATTCCCTTCCGTTGCCGTTTAAGGTCATTATTATGATGACTGTAATAGAGAAGCTGATGAAACAAACTGATACGAATCAAGTCATTTCATTGAGTTCTGTTAGGCGACATTAAGAATTTAGCCAAAGCTCCAATCATGCAAAAGTATGATGGATTATCAGCTGCAGAATCAGCAATGATCTCTCAAATGGAGAGTGAGCAGCACTTTAAATGACACCACCGGCTTTTGTTTGTAGCAACGCCGCAGTAAAAGAGCCGCTGGGGCGATCGAATCCAGCGACTCACAGTCTGAAGCAGCAGCTTCATCAGAACGGCAGCGCGTCTGCAGGTTCTGACTCTCTTCCGCCGCCTCCTAAAACAACAGCGGCGCGTGCTGCTGGATGGGCTGAAGGCACCTCTGCAGCGAAGAAACCAACGGCCAAACACACACCCTCACCTGAGCGCCGCTTTTATTCCCTTCCTCGCCGACTGGCCTGGCTGTTAAACATCTGCTGGGTGCGATTACAGCTCTGCACACATTCACTAATTAAAACCGCCTGAATACAAAGGCGAGCGCAGGGAGTTCTGGAGGCGGCAGCGCTGAATGGCAGACAGCTGCGTCGCCTATAACATCCACTCCAGGTGGCGGTGGAGGCGGTGGGGGGGAGGGACGGACTCGGCTGTGACCGAGACAGGAAGTGACAAAGGCTGAGAGTAGTCTGCAGGCAAAGCTTTACCTTTACACAGGAGCAAATCCCCCCTCAAGACAAAATTTGATGAAGGATTCATGAAAAACAAGGTCAGGACAACTTCCTGTTGCCTTCGACAGCCAACCAGGAGACGGGGAGACCAGGAGGAGGGTCCAGAACAGGCTAGGCGCAAAGGTACTGGGTACATTAGGACTTGGTGAAAGGAGCTTTCAGTCGCCTCACCTTCATACAGCCAGTCAGCAAGGCCATTAAACACAACTCCCTCCTTCCCGGTGGAAACCAGGCGGATCACTCGGCTCTCCACCGTGGCTCTGTAGTAAATGTTGTTCTCAAAAATGAAGATCTGGACAGAGAGAGACAGAACGGAGGCGTGTTGTTATCCTGGTAGACACAGACCTGAAGCGTTCTCCACCTGCGTCCTCATTTCCCCCCCCCGGCAAACAGCCAGTCCAAGCCTCAGGTGGTGCCACACCGAAACCATCTGCCGCTGTGGCTGTTTGCAACTCCTGTTTTCATGTCGCACGCTTTTAAAACTCCAGCAAATGATTATTTTGTCCCCTTGTGTCCTGGGTCGAAAGCCATTTGAAGCCCACTCCTTACCAGCTGCTGGCCCCGGGGTCCCCATCCTGCAAACTGCAGAGCGGCTTCTTGCACCTCAGGAGGGTTCAAAACCCAGGTTTCCCTGAGGAAACCACATGTTAGAAACCCAGAAACGCTCCAGGAGACAAACGTGCTGCAGCACAGGTCTTTAATTTGGCCTAAAACCACTCGGAACCAAAAACCGAGGAGGTTCTTACTGCGTCTGAAGGCTGTAAATAATGTATTTGGCCACAAAGGAGTGCTGGTAGATCTGAGAAGACAAACAGATCAGAGTTCTAAGGAGGAGGAACGAGCGGACTCAGCGGGGGGTGAAGCTGCTCACCGGTTTCACTTCGAAGGCAAACAACACGTGCTGCAGGTCCGGCGACACCTGGTACTTAGTGGCTCTGCATCTTTTCTAGATGGACCAGACGCAAACGGGCCGTCACAACAGGACATCCGCAGGCGAGGAGGCCTCGGGGAGACCGTACTCACAAACCACTGGTTGGGCACGATGACGTCTCTGCGCTCCGTGTCCACGTTGAACTTCACCACGTCGCCGTCCCTGTCGCGGTACAACAGCTCGTTGTCTGGGAACGAGAAGCAGCAAGGGGACGTCATCCCTGACCCTTGGGTGAGGAGGAGCGCGCAAAAAATGCAAATTCTGAAGCGTTGCCCTGAAATTGCCATTTCTTCTAACGTTTCATTCTGAAAATGTCAGAAAATGGAGTCCTGGTTAAAAAAGAGAAATCCCACAAGAGCTGAGGTCAGAGGAGGAAGTCGCGGAGCAGCTGGGATCAATCGGACACGGCCGTGAGTAAAGTTTAAGCTGCGTGGATACGGCGTGAGGCTGCACCGCTGGGCTTTTTATCAGAAGGTCGTTAACGCCTCGGGAGAGCAGACTGGCTCAGCCCGACTCCTGAGGTGCACCGTCACCCAGCTGGTTGCCAGGGTTGCGTCAGGAGTAAATAAAGGGCACCGGCAACACTTACAGCCACTAATCATGGCCTCATCAGCTGCTAATGCAAGTAAGCAAAAGTGGCAGCGCGCTCAGAATGTCTGCAGTTGCAGAGAGAGAATGTTGGAGCTGCGCTGATGGTTGCGGTGTTCTCAGGCAGGCTGATGGTTGTCTGGCTGCATCTGGCATTCCTGCATTCCTGCATTCCTGCATTCCTACTACTGCTGCCTGTTGTCTTATCAACCTTACAAAAAACAATATTTTAAAATAAAAAAGGGCTACTGAGCAGTGACAGGAAAAAATGTAGTTCCCCATTCGAGCAGCAGGGAGCACTTCTGTGCATCTGTTATATTAAGATTCAAGCGAGCGAGCGAGTGTGTGTGTGTGTGTGTGTGTGTGCGTGTGTGTGCCCGTGTGGGTGACAATTCAGGGTCTCCGATCTGAGCGTGGGAGGAAGCCAGAGAACCTGGAGAAGATCCACACCCGTCTGGGAGCCTTCAGACTGATGGCCTGTACTCACCGCTGAGCCATCTGGCTTCCGGGTCGTGAATGTGAAGATCTGGACCAAAAACGTCCTCCACGGTCACTTTTTTCATGAGGGCGAGACTGTTGTCCTCACCTGTGAGGACACACACACAATCCCACTGGTCTTTCCCCAGGTCTGACTTGACTTTTCAACAATTACCAACATTTGGCATGTTGGTAAATTAAAAAGCATGGAGCGAGCCACCCGCTGGTGCTGGCCTCTGGATCTGGATCTGGATCTGGATCTCTGTCTCTGTCAGGGAACCGACCCCTCCGGGAAAGAGCCGTTTCTGCGCTTCCAAGGATCCGCAGCGGCCCCGAGCGGGCCGAGGCCTCGGAACCCTTTAGGAACGCCTCGCGTGTGTTCCAAGAGTCATTTTTCAGCCGCCGTGCAAATGGAGGCTCTGACGCCAATCTGACAAACGACTGCAGTTATTAGGGCCTAATTGTCTCCATTAAACAGGCCTGAAGAGCATTAACAGCACCATTACCTGCTGGGAAGATGACACCCGCCTCAGTGTTAAACCCGCACCTAATCAGCAAATGCAGGACGTTTTTCGACGGAACCCGGCTCCCTGAACAAGGTTATCAAATTAGAACAGAGAGCCTGAGCTCTGGAAAGAGGATGAAGAACAGGCTCCACTTTTAATCTGACATGAAATTCACTCTCTGCGTGTAACCGATCCAGGAGCACAATATGGTGCCATTACAATCCGCTTCCTGTCTCCTGCTGCAGGTTATCCACAGTCAAGATTCCCCAACGGGACGAGTTAGGGCGTCTCCGGCTCGCTGTTGCGCCCATCAGGCTCACCTGAGCAGGATGGGAGCATCTGAACCAGCCAATCGGCTCACCTTAAAAGGCCGGTCTTGGCGGGCGGATTTTCAGGCTCCTACATTCGGGGTCCTGCCTCCAGCTGGGCGGCCCGTTCCAGACAGACAGCTTTTAATTTAACGCTGAATCGTGTCGCTCCATGACGTATTTGTGACACACCTAGCCTACACTTGCATATGTTATCTCTGAGTGGGCAGAGGCGTTTATTTATATAATATGGAAAAAATAGCATTTATATAAATCTGCCTTCAGGGCCGGAGCAAACGTATTCATCTTTTAGGGCAGAAATATTCAAGAAGTCAGCAAACCTTTCGATCTTTATCAATCTGTGTGTCTGTGTGTGTGTGTGTGTGTGAGACGTACGAGGGGTGAGCACAATGACAGAGGTGACGATCAGGGAGCAGATGATCAGGATGACCAGCAGAGCGATGGCGATGCCTTTCCAGTTCCTCTGCGGCGGCGCGCTGCCCACCAGGTCCTGAAAAACAAGGTTCCGCCTCATGTTAGTGCTGAAATGTCACCGTCTGGGCGAAAGCGGAAAGCGTTTGTCTGCGCTGGCTGTGCAACAGAGAACAAACGGAGGCGAGGCGTTTGATCGGACGGAAGGCGCGGTGAGCCGTAGCGCCGCGTCCTCCAGCTGTTCCCCGTCGCTCGCTGGAACGGAGCAGCGGCTCCGGAGCAGACGCAGCGCGCTGAATAATGAGACGCTCTTCAGGCGCAGCAGCAGATGGTCGGAGGCTAATCGGAAGAGTTTAAAATCACCCGGAGAGGCAAAATTCAGAAAAGAGTTTTAACCGCGGAGGTCAGAGACCCTCAGGTGCGGAAACGCCAACATGGAGGTCTTAAGGTGACCCTCGAGGCCTTCACACGCACACGCACATATCTGTGAATAGAAAGGTGACAGCTGGAGGTGACAACCTTTTCCACATCAGGGTTCCGATGTGCCAGCCTACAAAAGATCCCTGAATGTGCACAGACAGGTGCACGTGCTCATTAATCTAAGCGGTCGTAGAAGCTAGCTAGCCGCAGATGCCGTCTGACTAATTAGACCGGCTGTGTGTCTGCCGACGGTGGGAGGCGGCTCGGTTACCCGTCCAGGTTTAGCGCGGGGAGCTTCTTTTTCCCTGACACGGCAGATGTGTCCTCAACACTAAAACATACAAATTACACAATAACACACACACAGTGCAGGCATTCAATCTGATTCCCGGATAAAAGAGCCATTATCTGAAGAGAAAGTTATTGGGTTTTGCATGTGTGTGTGTGCGTGTGTGTGCTTGAAATTCCATCGCCTACATGCCTATTTACATTCTCCGCACAGTTTGCCTCGGCGAGACGTGAATCGATAGAGAAAAGCACACGGGAACGCAGCCAGAAACCCGATTAGTTGATTTATAGCTGCAGAGATAAAGAATTCTGCGATAAGTTGTGTGGAGCAAGGGATCATAACATAATAATGTTCCGGTGTTGCCATATTCCTACAGGATAAAAGAAAACACACCCTGTGACCTGTCCAGAGATAAAACAGGCAGAACACCAGTTTGTAGATAACAGCCGTGTTCCTGTGTCGAACAAATACCGGGACCTGTTCCTTCAGACTGTGAGGTGGGAGGAGGAGGAGGAGGATGAAGGGGAGGAGGAGTGGCTGACAGGTGCCATATTTCCGACACCTGTTTTCCTCAGCCGGTCTTCAGTCAGTTGACCTTCGACCTCGCCGTCCCCGGATGCTGATGGGTGTTCGCTGCCCCGCAGTAACAAGCTGATCTGGTCGTGAGAGCGGCGCCGTTGGCCCTTGGGTGTGGCCCTGGACTGAGCAGAGGCCCTGGAGGATTCCACAACATCCTGGCTGCTTTATTATCGTCACACAAGCCAAAGTTCTCATTCAGATTCAGGTCTTCCTGTTTTCTTAAAAGCTTTAGAAAGCTTTCCTGGATGATGACTTGACCCCTGACCCTCCTGTGAGCGCGACACACTGACTCACCAGCGCTAACAGTAAAAGCTCCACTAAGGCAGCAGCGGAGCCATTTCCACCCGCTGTTCTGCAGACGCCCACTTTCTCCACAACAACAGGCAGAAAACCCCAGACGTGAAGTGGTTTTTTTCCATTACGTTCTCAGATAAAGGTCCTGCCGGAACGCAACATCGATTAAGGTCGCTCTTCCTTAGTTCCATCCCAACCTCCCCTTTTATCCCCATTCCCACTTTCCCTTTGTCCGACCGTCTCCTTGTCTCGCCACCGGAGGGTGAAATGGATCTTCTGCCGATCTCTGAGCACCTGGTTTCCAAGGGAACTGTGAGAGTCATGCGCCTGAGTGTTGCAGCGAGCGCTGTACAGTACGGGGCCGGAGGAGGGGGTGGGGACGACCGTGCGAACACGTGAGAGACGTGCCCGTGAGCTCGCCAGGCGGAAAAGGAGAGGCTCCGGCCTGACCCGAGGGAATATGGACAACTGAGACGCCAACCTCAGCTGCCTAAAGACATCGGACACTCGACACAGGACACCGCGTATAAGTCGCCGTGTGACAGCGGTTCGAAGCCCAGCTTCAACCTCCAGACGTTTCTTCTGGAGGAGCATGAATAAATGATCAGCGTTCATGCGTGAGATTAAGAATTCATGCCAGCTGAGTCCGATACTGTACGTGGACGTCAGGCCGGGCGGGAGGCTCCACAGTTCGCTCGAATCACCAGGGTGAGCGGTGAAAAACCCCTCATCCGTCCTTCAGACCGGAGAGGAACACTCAGATCAACAAACACGGCTCCCAGCAGGAGCCGTGTTTACATGAATGACGCTGAAATGAGGCTTGAATTCAAGGAATGTTTGTTTCATGGGAGCAGAAAGCACGTCGTGTTGAACCAGAGCCGTCTTCATGAAGGTTAGCACGTCCATGACCTTCGCGGAGGACGCAGATCAACACGAAACACAACAAAAAGAGACAAAACTATTGATCCAAAAGTCTCCCTGGAACTACGGCCTGTACACTCCTTTACTTGATATTCTCTGATTAGTTCCTGGTCCACTAACGACTGTTACAAACGCCACTAAAGTAGAGAAACGTGTTTTCCAAGAACAACAAGGAAGTTTGTCCTGGAGAGGATGTTTTACCAGCGATACGTGATGGCCCATAACGACAATCGGCCCAAAGCAGCGGACCTAAAAAGGTGTAAACATGAGCCTTTGATGCCTGAGAGGAAGAGGAGCGTTTGAGATCCTGGTCAAAGCCCAGTTGCCTCTCGGCTTCAGCCTGTGTGAAAACCCAGCTGGATGACTGCTGCCAATCACATCGTCTGAAACAACACAGCTGGGAACAGGACGCGGTCGGTTCCACAGACTATTCAGGAGCCTGTGGACAGACGATTTGGGCCAATCTGGAGCAGAAACATGCAACCCAGACGTGAGGGACACTATTTCCATCAAATATTGAGCACGTGCTTCATGCTAAAGGGTTTTGTGCAGCTTTTTTACAAAACACGCTGATACTCGTGTGAGAGCAGGAGCGGATGAGGAGAACAGGGAAAAAAAAAGCCACGTTGACTCCTGCGGACTCCATCAGCAAGGAGGCGGAAAGCGGCCGCCAGCCGCTCCAGCGTTTCCTCAAAGGGACTGAAATCACCAGCAGCTCCTGGACCAAACCGGCACCGCATCTTTAAATCAGCAGCGGCGGAGGACAGAAGACGAGGAAGGCCTCACAAGAACTTCTTTTTGTTCTTAGGGGCTGTGAAATTGACCAGTTTTTACCAACATGGGGCTGGAAAAGACAGGAAGTCAAATGGGAGTAATTGCGCAGACTGAAAGGAAACTTCAGAGTCACATGAGGCGCCTTGGAAAGAACTTTCCACACAAGACTGGAGAGAGAAGATCAGAAAAGATCTTAATAGAGAAGACCCGATGATGGGCTGTTGTCCACGGCTTCCTGCATCATCATCATCATCATCATCGTCGTCGTCGTCTTCTCGTCTTCATCGTCGAACCAGTTCTCCTCAGCTCTGCAGCAACTCACGCATCATTTCTGCAACTATTCCCTGTCAACATGCTCTCCGCTGACCGGCCCAAGCCCGGAGAGCTCAGCTCTTCAGCTCTGACAGATCCGGGAACCAACTCCTTTAACTTCCAGATCCGACGCAGAAAAAGTGCGAAGAGGCTGGAGTTCCAGCTGCAGCCGCAAGTTTGGAAACGCAGCTTTCACGCAGGGGGGACTCGAGCCGAGCCACAAAAGCACGAAATATCCCCACTAAAAACCTCCACTGTGGCCGTGATCCGGCTCCCGTGCGCGTCCTACCTGCTCCTGCGGCTGCTGCGCCGCCTTCAGCGGTTCGTTCGCGTCTTTGGCAGAAGTCATGGCGCGGAGAGAAGAAGAGGAGAAGAAGAGGAGAAGAGAGGAAGACGAGGCTGCCAGGAGGTGTGCGAGCCACGAGAGCGAGACGCCGAAGCTCCGTGAAGCGTTCGCGGGGACGGGGAGGACGTGGGCGCACCGGGAGCGCGGAGCGCTGAGTGGATGTGGGAGGATCGCTGCGCGCACAGGCGCGCGTACACGCACGCGGAGTGCTCAGCCTCACACCGGTTCAAGAAGATGACAATGTTGTGGAGTTTGTTAAGAAAACCGCGTGTTGCGGAAGCTTAGTTTGAAGCCCACCTTTAGACTCAAAATCCCCAACAAATCTTTAAATTAGAGCTTTTGCATTTAAAACAAACTCATATGGGACTTTAAAAAAAGCCCTATTTTTGTCTGGTGTGTGTCTACCCTGGCCAGCAGCTGGACCTTGCCTGCTCTGTCCAGATGACAGAAACACTTTGAACTAAAAATCAACCCAGAATGATCCATTTCCTTCTGGCTTCTGTTGAATTTATGTTCAGCGTTAATCCTCTACGGGGGGATTTGTCAGAAATCCTTGGCTTTCTTAGCTGTTTAAAAGAAAAACCTCAGCAATGGTGATCAGATCTGCACGGATTAAACCCGGTTGGGTCTTTTCGAAATAAACAGAGTTGTGTTCTTTAAGTTGCTTTGGGCTGTTGTCACAGTCAAACCCTCAGAAAGATCAGCAGATTGAACCTCATCCTTACTCCTGTGGGTCTGAGACCACGGCTAACCTCAACCACAGACACAGAAACATCATTTTAGCAGGAGTTGGGGTGGTGCAGACGTCCTTCTCACACTTTTAGAGACCTTCACTTCACAGCCTCTTTCCTGCGTCTTCCCCCCTCCATCTGAGTCAGGGAGGAGAGCTCAGGGTTTTACCTGAACTATATTTAGTCGTCACCGTGGCTCCGCTCGCGGAGCAGAGTGATAACACGGAGACCTGTCAGCTCAGATCTGATCACAGCGGCCGCTCATTACCGGCAAGTCCATTACGCAGCAAATGGAAACAGGGATCAATGCGAGCAGAACAAACTCCTTTCAGGTGAGCTTATCAATGCGCTTCTTTTTTGTTTCGGCTGATTTCCAGCCTTTCAGATGCATTGCGGTTTGGAGGTGGGGTGGGTGGGTGGGGGGTGGGGGGGGATTTGCATAGTGTGTCTGTTCCCATAAAAATCCCATTTACTCCATCACGCCGCTGCCGGATCGTCTGCCAATAAAACAAAGGGTTGGCTGGCGGCCTGGCTCCGGAGGAGTGGAGCTGCCGTCCTCCCACACGCGGCAGAAATAGTCCCGCTCCTGAAACAAGACACTGCTAGAGCCCAAGCTCCCTCACCAGGTGTCAATCCTCTTTCCAGGTACGATCGTGCTCTTGTTAGCACAGCTCGGCTGCCTTTTTATCACACACACACACACACACACACACACACACACACGCCGAGCACTCTCCGTGACTGTGCTCCCTCAGAAGTCATGCAGAGTCTCTGCAGAGTTCCTGGCCTTTTGAACCAAATCATCAGTTAGTGGGAAAACAAGAGAACACTGTGGGATAATAGAGGCAGGAGGGAAGGGTGTGATGTGATCACCAGCAGAGATGAGACGAGCCTGACAGCAGCGCCAAGGCGCCGTCTCCTCGTCCCCAGGTCCTCACACCCAGGGTAATTATTGCTGCGGTGAGGATGCTACCTTTCACTCCGCGCAAATGAACTCAGAAAAGTTTTCAAGCCAGAGGAATGGTAAACTTCAATAGATAAAGCGGCGGAGCCCCGAAACACGTGGCTGGCCCCGGGGAAATTAGACATTCAGCATCGGTCTCTGGCCATTGTTCATTAAAGTTATAAACGAGGAGGATTGAAGCGCTGCCAGATCAAAGCCGGAATATGAAAGCGGCGTCGGTCCGCGGTACGACACACAAACACACAGGAGGTAATTAAAGATGATCGGAGATGGCGCTCCTTGGGTTGACTATCACTCACATTCTTCTCAATTCACCAAGCGTTCTCGTTTCAGGTCCTTTTCTGAGCAGCCGCAGGCGCTTCTATCCTCGCGTGCATCCGGCTGCACCAGTACACGCAAAGTAGCAATAAAGTTTAAAATCACTCCGACGTGATGGCCTTTTACTACAAACCTGCAAACAACTGAGAGCAAACGTTTGAAGGCTTCACTTTGGTGAAATCTGCTTTGTTTTGACTCACAGGACCCTGGCAGGACTGGTTTCAGCACCGCGGCAGTGGACAGCTCCCCATTCAACCACCGTTCCAAAGTAAGAGCACGGAAAGATCTGGGATTAACGCGACGAGGCAGCGTTCTGCTCGCAAAAAAAAAAATGCCACCAAATAGAAAAGTATCCAAAAACATTATGATAATTCTAAAGAAAAGGTGGAGAACAGCCTGTGCAACACAGCCTATTTATCAGCGTTTTTAAGAGACCAAACCAGTTATTTGTCAGTGAAAAGAAGCTTTTTTTCTAAGCGCTACCTCCCCCTAGTGACAACTCGCTGTATGCCATCTTTCTGCCAAAATATCATCATTTGTGTTGTAATTTCTTCTGTTAATGTTTATTTTTAACCCCAACGTTTCAATATTTTTAAGTACATTTGTAACCGTGACTTTACTCAAAGTCTCATGCTGTAAAAGAGTAACAGATGAAGATGATGATGATGATGATTCAGGATCATTGACTCCACAGCAGCCCATGATGATCTGCCATGTTTTTGTTTATATTAATGCAATATTTGATCCGATGCCAGTTAAAAATTGATCTTGAATCTCTAAATGTTATTAATGCCTCTGAAAAAAACTGTGGGCCGTCACTAAACCGAGCTGGGCCTGAATGTTAACGATTCATTCCACTAAAACTGAGCCGTTGGATCCCTGAAACGGCTTCTTAGCTTCTTATGAACATCCACAACAGCTGTATTTGGCAAATCAATCATCACTGACGGCTGATTTGGGCACGAGATGTTCCCCTCCATCCGTCAGCAGGGCAGCCGCTCGTTCAGCCTCCAGCCTGTTGTGACACCTTCAGCTGCCCACCTGTCAGCACGCCCGCCGCCGCAACAGCCAAATTAGGCAAGCTGCAGTCACACACAGCGGCCCAGAGTAAGCCCTGGGCTCGCAGGATGCACGCAGGTTTTCACGGTCCGAGGGAGGTTTAACAACCCCGGAGCCCAAACTCATTAGCAAGATTTTTTCTGTTAGTATAAAGTGGATTGAACGGGTCGTCTCAACCTCCCTGACCTCTGGGCGTGTTTACCACTCCAGTGTTTGCAGCAATAAAAACCGGCTTGCTTTTGAGATGCGCTGCAGGAAACTCAGCCAGCGTGTCCAGTTCTGGCTCTGAGCTCGGCCTCAGCTCATTTCAGACCCCAGAAAACGGTCACTTACAAATCTGGCAAAGACCCAAAACCTTTCAGGGAAAATACTGTCTTTTTCCCCATCTCAACCTGAATTTTCAGGCTTTTATTATAACTTCCTGCGAACCACATGACCGACCGGCTGCATCAGCAGAATCAGACCTGAACCCCGTCTCCCCTCCCTTCCCTCCTCCCCTCCCTTTCCTCCGTTCCATCCCCCACCTTGGGAAAATGATCCGGCTCCCTGTCACACCTCAGATGAGACTGGAAGTGGGCCCAGAACTGGCACAGCAGGATTTCCAAACCTTTTCCTCCCTGGGGCCACACCAGCTTCTGATGGACGACGATGAACTAAAATGTACATTTAAGCTTCAAAATGAGGACGCAGTTGACGGGAGAATGAAACCCACAGGAGCATTTACAGCTCCGGGTGTCGAGCACAGTAATTAAATTACATTACCAGAGCTCCTTTATAAATACCTCTAGCTGCACTGGTGCCATGCCTCTTTCTGCACAATGCGGTCACAAATAGGACAAATACGATTAGAAAACTGCTCCAACGCAAACAAACAAGAACCAAGAGAAGATTGTGTTTAAGCAGCCAGTGATGCAGCAGTTAAAATGGAGGACAAAAAAGAAAAGAGGCTAAGAGAAAAGAAAAGTTGCGGGTTAAATCGCTTGAGGCAGCTGATAAATTGGAGGCGATGAGCGTTCCTGCAACATTAACCCTGCTCATTCCCTTCCAGCAGATTGGGTACTTGAGTCTTTTAGAGGGTCCTAAAACGGTGGAAGCTGAATGAAAACTCTGCTGTTGACTGGATAGTGAAATGATTCTGTGAGGCATAGCAACGAGGATAATAGGGAGGAAATTAAAAAACAACAACAACAACACAGGCTCCAGGCTGAAATCAGAGAGTGAAACAGCAAATCTGGCTCTGGCAATTCCAGAAGGAACCTGAGGGAACCAAAATTGAACACAAACAAGCGTAAGATTAATTCATTATATATCTGTGCTGGTATTCTACAGAATGAAGCCGATGGGGGGGGAAGTGATTGCAAAAAAAATTAGAGGCAGCAGAAATTACATTTTGACATAAATATTTACAGCTGGATTCTTTTGGAGTACCAAAGGAGTACCTGGAGCCCAAAGACTCTCGTTTATCACAAAATCTCCTCTCAACCCTCCTAAACTCCTAAACTGCAGCCAGGTCTCATCTTTTCCTTCCTGTTTGGAGCCGGGAACAATGAGGGGCCAAGATCTCCACAAACACACACACACACATGAAATCTAAGGGGCTGAAGCCAGGAATATCCATCCAATGAGAGAATCTTGTTAACATACTAGAAAAAAAGCATTTTTTTCTGGGGGAAAATGTGAATCCAAACTGTGTGTGGACCCAGCCCGGTCAGTGTGGGGCAGTTTGTGGTCACACAAAAAAAAATCCTGATGAGATCGCTGAAGCACTCTAAGTCTGCATGGCCGTGCAGATTTTAACCACCATCCAGGAAAGTGCATTAATGCACTTCTGCTGACTGTCTGGAAATTAGACGGCAGCATAGTAAAAGATAACGTCACATCGTTTTGTTGCCCTGCTGGTGTTGGGAACGCCGTCACGCTCCAGCCCAGAGGCCTGATGAGTTGTTTTTGTGTTTTTATAATGACGATGATTTGAGAGAAACACTCACAGGCCGTCCTCTGAAGTGCTCATTAAAAGCTCAGATAGTTTGAAAGCTTATTAAATAAATAAACAACACACATCCTCCAGCATTGATGCAGTCTGTAATTTCCATTGAAACTGTCCTTCAACCGCGATGACGGGCTGATTAAAAGCAGAATCAGAGCGACGGGCGGCGCTTTCCACGACAAGCATCCTGACGCACGTCCTTGAACGGCTTTGCCACACTCACCTTCCACAGCGTATCCACCCGGGACAGCTTGCGCGTCTTCATGGTGCTGAGATGCTGAGCCTCGGCTCTGGAGCGGAGCGGCAGTGGGGCTGCGGACCGGGTCAAGAACGAGACGCTCCCCAGCTCTACGCCAGAACAACAAACTCTGCAGTCAGCATCTCAGCACAAAGTTGCAGAAGTCCGGGCCCGGGCAGACCCGTTGCCATGGAGACAACGCCCTCTCCCGTCCGTCGCACTCTTAAGGACCGCCGGCGAGAACTCCAGCCCTCTGGCCGGAGGAGGGTTGCACCGGAGAGGGAGGCAGATTGCAAACTGTCAAACTGTTCATCTCTGAAACACGACCCTCAAAGACATCAGGCTGGAGGAGGAGGGGGGGGGTGCACAGCGCCAAGACCTTTGCGGCAATCAGCACTGCAGCACTTACCTGGACCATTAGCTGCCTCTGGCCCTTCAGCACAGATCAGCATTACAGACCACATTCGGAGCCACTTTCTGGTGGTTTTTATACCCAGGCTTGTTTATCCCCTCTCCGCTCTCCTCGGGTGCTTTTTACCCACAATGACAGCCTTCTGCTGCTCCACGAAGGCAACACCTGAGAGGCAGCATGAAAGGGACGCACTGGTCCTCTGACCTTTTCCAGGACCGGCCCCGCCAACAGCGACTGCTGCGGGAGTCTGCTCCGCTTTTAGCTTTACAGGCTACAAATCGATGAAACCTTACTGTTGGCATTATGTTCGATTCAATTCACACTCCTGAGTTTTGTACGCTGAAGTGGAAGCTGAAAAAAACTGAAAAAAATATCTGCAGCTCAGAAAGATGAGGGAAAGGAAGCGCTCCTTGACCTGTTTTTAGAGCTGAGCATTTACATTCTGGCACAAAGCCTGAAAGAAACACTTGGTTCCTTTGTGCACCGTGAGTAGGGGAAAAAAGCATAGTTTTAAGAATAGTTTATATTTTAATTATCCCTCTGAAATTTTGACCCTTGCATCATCACAGGTGACTGCTGTCATCATTCAAACTGAACCAGGAGAAAGTCTCAGCTCTTGTCCTTCGTAGGAGGGACACATACGAGGCCTTGCATCCAGCGGCTCAGGCTAACTCCACATGCCCACCACTCTGGCAGATTTCACCTTGCTCAGACTCCTATAAATCCATGCGAAGCCCTTCAAGATAAAAGTGTCTTGTTTTTTACAAAGTCTTAGTAAAAATCCTGCGATCTGTCACTCAAAATAAAGCCGGATTTACATGAAGGATGGATGACGAGTCCAAAAATAAACAGATTTAACCATTTGCCAGGCAAACTGACTGAGGAGGATAAACCTAACCTTCCAGATGAAGCCGGGAAGGTGTTTGTTTACGCTCCAACACCACCACAGCAGAAAACCTTCCCCAACACGTTCAGCCATGAAAATCTCTGTATTCCCACGATGCAACAGCGAGATCTCCGAGGGGGGAGAGACATCAATCACTGTAGCTGGGCGCTCTTGTCATCGCCGGGGGTACGCCCTGACAGATTGCTAGCTCCAGAGCAGTGGCTCACTCCCAGTACGCTCCATCCTCTCCACCTACGCTACACCAGACAGTGCTTATTTCTCCTCCACCAGCGTTCTGCTCGGTGGGAGCATGAAGATCCTCACAGAAGTCAGAGCTCCACTTCCAGCAGAGGAAGGAACAGTCTTCTCCACCGGCTTAAAGGACCGCGAGAGGAGAGGAGCAGGAAAACCTTCACAGCCTAGAACAGCAGTGAAAAGCTGCAGAGTGACCTCCGCGAACTCCACCTGCCTGCATGCAGCTGAGCTTTCAAACACATCCACCTTCTCGGCTGCAGGGACCACACGTTTTCCTTCCCGTTGCTGCTCACAAGACCAGAACACACACCAAGTTCTGGCCAGAGTGAAGCTTGAAGTGTTTTCCTCATGTGTTATTCATCTGAAGGCTGAATCAGAGCCTCGGGGTGGTGGTGGAGGTGCTGGTGGGGGTGGGGGTGAGGCAGGTTTCTCAGCAGCGTCCCCCTGCAGGTGAACCAACACCTACAGACCGCTGTGGCTCTTCGGTAAACTAAGATAACCCCTGCAGTTGCACCACTGCCGAGGAATCTTCTCACCTTTCACATCTTTAATGGTGGCTGATGAATGTGTTCTACTTCTCCCCTTTTTATATGTTTCTAGATCTGAGACTTGATCAAAGAGAAGCTATGTGAGTATATTTTATTCCTTTGCAGTTACGGTTCTGCCATAAATGCAAATTTAAAAAATTCTAACATTCACTTTTTTTTTTTAAACTCCCAATCCAGGTTAAGTTATTCTGTGTGTGTGTGTGTGTGTGTTGAATAAATGTCTTTGCTGCCTGTTGTTGTCTCCCAAGGGTGTGTCGCCGCTGAAAAGATCAATAAGGGAATCTGCCCGTGTGACACAGCCGATTAGATCACCTCTGGAAAAAATAACTAAATAAAAAAAGGGGACACGTGCGCTGCTGCTTTGATTCCAGCCGACAGAAAAGACGCAGGAGAAAAGAAAGGAGTCCCCAGGTTCATCCCAGATGAACTACATTGGGTCCTTTTCCCCTCCGTCAGGAAAAGGGGGAAAAAAACTTAGCCTAAAAGCGAGATCGGATGGCAGCTAGAGCCACAAACCTGCTTTTAGGAGACCGAACTGCAAGTGAAGAGGGTTTCACTAAGACAAACGCTAGGGATGTTCCTGGAAGAGCTTGAGAGTAGTTAAAATGGAAACAGGAAGGCTATATTTAGCTGAACACTCACCTGGAGTTCAAACAGATGGCAAGAAACTTTATGATCCAAAAGAATTTATTCCCCTGTGAGGAGCAGAGAGATGATGGCACTGTCATCAAGAAGCAGATCAAAAAGTGGGGTTTTTTTTTCCTTTACGGCAGGAAAATTTAAACCACTTAAGCCTCAACTGCAAAGTTTTTGTTTAAAACGATATAGAAGTGCAAACTGGAAGGTAGACCGGGATGTACACAAACATCTGAATGCATCCCTACGACAGCAGATGAATATGTTGTGGCCTTCGGAGGAGAAAATCAGAAAAAAGAACTCATCTGGGAATAATAGCGCTTCTTCAGCTTTGAGTTCTGACTAATAGCCCTGTCAGCTCACACAATAATACAGTAAACTATCAGGGAAAAGAAGAAGAAGAAGACGATAAAGAAGAAGAAGAGGAAGAGGAGCTCTCTGCTGACAGGACAAAGAAGCTGAAGTGGGAATATGATTAACAGCATTGTGATGGAAGAGTGACCCTGGGAGAGGTGAGGAGCAGGTCTATATGGGCCGATTCCGTCAGTGGTAACCGAGACAACGGCGGAGAAGGACGATGCTTGTGATGCTGTTATTTAGCATAAGGAGCAAGTAGATCAGCCAGCAACGTCAGTGCCGTGTCATCATCAGGTGGCAGTCACAGCTCAGCTACCAGGGTGTGTGTGTGTGTCTGTGTGTGTGTGTGTGTGTGTGTGTGTGTGGTCCCAGTGCTTCCTCTCTCAATGCCTCACCCTTTCCACCTTTGCAACCATGGCAACACAGAGCTGGAGATCCTGCTGAGAAAGCAGCGCTGCCCTGGTGGGAGGAGCTCCGCTGGGCTACAGGATGTCTGCCGTCACGGCCTTTCCGCTAAACATGAAGGGTGCGCCCGCATGCACAGAAAAGGCGTCTTGTTTTTAGTTTAAAAATCACAATGTGACAATTAACAGAAGATTATAACATTTGTCCTCCTCGTGTTTCTGCGTTTTCAGGTGCCGGGTTTTCAATGAACCAGATCAGCAGAGACAACGAGGAGAACACGTCAAGGCGATGAAAAGACCCTGGTAAGGATCCACGTTCATCACCTCGGGGAAACTCCTCGATGCTGGCAGGGATGATGCCGACAGACTCTCTGCTTCTTTCCCTCTTTGATCTGGCCGCTCTCGTCGAGCGCCTCCATCTGGCTGGTTTATCTGAGCTCCAGATCCAACTCAGGAACTGGGCCAAACTGTCTCACTCTGCGTGCATGTGAGGACAGAACGGCTGCTCGTGTACATGTGATCTTGAGCTACAGATGCAGTGGCATCACCTTCGCACCAAGTTTTCTATAAATTCAATGTGCACATGCAGCTTAATGCAAAAGTTCAGACGACCAATAAATGTGACATCCAAAAATCAGTCAGAACACCAACATGCAACAGCATCGAGACCTTTTATACCAAAGCTCCAACCTCTGCGCCACCCCGTAAAATCATTAGACATAAAACTAAAATTCGTTTCACGCACTGTTTTAATCAAACATCCCTGTTTGCATCAGGGAGAAATTACCGATGCATTATTGAGCAGCGTGAGATTCTCAGTGTGAAATGAGATTTTCACTAATGACTTCCTGCTTTTGCCTTTAGACTAAAAAAACAAGAATTCACAGCTCCTGGCACAAAAACTGCAGCTAAGATGAAACCAGACGTTGGAAAGAGATCTCTCAGGTGCAGATGCAAAGGACCCTCCCTATTTTTAAACGAAAAAAAAAAAATCTTTTACGCAAAAACACTTTTCTGTGTTTGTTTACCAGCCCCTACGACCTGATGTGTAGATCATGTTAACATCCTGTTTAGGATGAAACAGAACACTGTAAATGATGCATGAAACACCCTAAACACCACGTCTGGCACTAAAAGAAGTGATTTGTTGCTCAACAAAGCTGCTTTTTGTCTGCAAACACTTTTATCACACGATAACTGCGTCATTGTGACATCTCTGCTCGTGATTCCTCCTTTCCTCTTTTTTTTTTTTTACCTCTGCTCTGCTTAAATATACAAATATGAATATTTGCTAGAACAACTTGCTTTCAGCTGTCTCTGCTGCATGGCTGTGGCCACTGAAGCGTCCCTGAGAGGCACCCCAAGGTGAAACGCCAGTGTGCCGGTCAGGGACTCTAACAGGTTTCCATGTTTGTGAGGGGACGTGTGGACCACCTCTGCAAAAGGCTCGGAACACACCAGAGACACAATAAAACCCTCTCTCAACGCAGAACTAACGTTTTTGTGAGCTCTGCACCTTAAAGTAGCGCTGACAAATATTAAATAACATAAAAACCCCAGGTTTGTCCTCTGTCGTCTAGGTGTTTTTAACACAGATTATTTGTGGTGGTGGAGGGTGGGGTTGGTGGAAACGTGCTCACTTAGCATGTTTCATGTTTCCTGAAGCAATTTGTGCTTCTGGCAGCTGCGAAATAAACAAAAACAGAGACCCGAAAACACATCACCGAGTGGTGAAAGGTGGTAAACAGCCTCTCTGTAATGTTCTCCAGCGTCTCCTGAGGCTAAAGGCAATTTCATGGTCCGGCAAGACCCCAGGGGGCGTCAAGACCAAAGGTGACCTCAAGGTGGACAGTAACTAATGAATGTCTGAGAAGCCTGGCCATGCAGCAACAACCAAACGGGCTCCGTACTTACAACAGCTTCATTTAGGGCTGATTTCAGAGTTAACGCGGCACCAAGGGACACGGCGAGCGTGCACTTCACCCCACAGCTGCTGGATCAGCATCTGGAGCAATGCTTCCAATCTCATTTCAATGTGTAAAGACAGCAGCATAGAATTTGGAGCCCTCTTCTAGATTTTGAAGTCTGGTCAAGCCTGACTGTGTTTGCTCCGAATCCGAGCTCTCCTCAGTCATCTCAGGAAAAACCAGGCTCCTCGTTTAGCCTGAACGGAGGCCGAAGATGCAAACAGCAAAAATATTCGAGCAGCCATGAGTGGAACTAGTTACACAGACGTCTGGTGCCTTGAACAAATGTTTAAATAACCTCAAGACAAAGACAAGATGGGGCAGAAAATTAAAAAAAAACAAAACAGATCTAATTTCATTAAGGTTATTATTTGAACATATTTTCATCCTTCTGATCCTTACCCATAAAGATCGTCGCAATTACATCAGCACCAAGGTCCTGGTGATCCTGGTGCTGATTTATTATAATCAATATTCCATCATCTTTAACTGCTGATGGGCTGCAGAAGCTGATGGTTTGCAGCTGAATCAGAAATCTATGCAATAAAATCTGAAAAAAAAGCAAAAGCAGTCTTTCCAAAACTTTCTCAGGGCCACTAAGAGCAAAGTAACGGAGCTTTTTATACATATAAACCTGTCTGACTAACATACTTCACACTGCAAACACCTGCCCGGCGGTAGAGGCTCGGCCAGAGAAGCAAAACCGTCTTACATCCTCGTCGTCCTGCAGAGCCTTTTTGCGGTACTGGACGTGAGCGCGGCCGTCGACCTGCTGCTGAGCGGCTTTGGCTGCGTTCTCGTCGTCTGCGACCTGTCCGCCGAGGAGGCGGCTGGCCTCAGGTGGCTGCGGGAAGGAATTGGTCGTGTTGATCTTCCCGGTGAATCTCTGATACAACGAAGCCATCATCTAGTTTCGGTCCTTGCGGGTTGACCTAAAGCATGACAGAGCCTGATTTTCTGAGTCTTTTGGGTCCTTTTTTTTTGTCTGTGCGCTAAGACGAGACGCAACGACAGACAGTTTCCACCCCAGATCGGAGACAAAAAGGTTAGATAGAAAAACTGAGTGATTAACAGTCCAGAATGAAAGAGCGTCAGGATCCTCGAACCGATGTCCCTTCAGCTCTGTCCAGACGCGCGGCAGACCGCCGGGATGGAGGTGCCAATAGTTGCTCTCATCTGTATTCACGGCACGCTTTCCTCCCCTCTTCAGTTTCGCGATGACTCCTCACAGCAAAGATAGCAAATGCGCAGAGTTTCTGATCAGATCATCGATTTTCCGGCAGAGTCGGGTGGGAAAAGCGAGGGCGGAAATCATGTTTGGACACTTTCCCCTCTCTTTTGGCGGTGGTGTCCCCACGCTGACGGATGCTGAAGGACGCAGAGAAGCCCGACGGTGCTCTCAGCAGACGCGCTCTGCATGAGAAGTGACTGGCGCGGAGGGCAGCTCCGCCGCTGCTGCTGTCGCCGCGCTTTTTACGCACGGAGGCGCGCGTCGCCGCAACACGGGCACCGGCTCAATTAAAAAGCCCACAAAGGCGCAAGTTGTTGTACGTCTGATCTCGCGGACAGACCCGTTTTTATTCCTCCCAGCTGACGGCACATGGTCGCAGGGCGGAGCTCGAGTGCCTCTGTGTGGCGCATCGAGCAAAGACAAGCTGACGACACACCTGATGGTGTGACACAAAAAAACACTGATGCTGCACGACACGAGAGGGGCAGAAAACACACGCACGTCACTTGCATGCAGCCATTCCTGTTTTCAGCTTGTGTTCCCTGGGATTTCATGCTGGAAATGCCACATTAGGGACGGTTATGTTGCTCTCTGATGCAGAGTAATTTCAGGTTATCTGTGGTGGTGGTGGGGGAGGGTGTGTGTGTGCGTGTGTGTGTGGGTGTGTGTGTGTGTGTGTGTGTGTGGGTGGGTGTGAAAGATCTCAATTTAATGTTCTAAATCTTTTCCTCCCTCAGTCGGGGCTGCTGTAAAAAAGAAAACCTTCACACTACTAAAATGGATTTACAAAGGTCAAGTAAAAAAAAAAACAAAAAACATGCAAGCATGACTCCAGTGACCCCCCCCCCCACAAAAAAAAAAAAACAAAAAAACAACAATACACGTGCAGAGATTGAAGGGACTGCTGCTGCTCTATTAGGAGAACCAGGCTTGCTTTGTTGCCGTCTGCAGACTCTAATGGCCGGACCGGAGACTTTACATTCAGCACCAAGCAAAGAAGGACTTTCAGTTAATTTTGCCTTTGAATAAATGGAAAATAACCTCTAGCTGGGGGCTCATTGATTCGTGATCTGAATTATGAATGCCACCTCTATTAGAGAATATGTCAGTAGAATGCAGAATATTGATTTCAATGGCTCGCCCTCGAAAACAAGAACATATAGGACATCAGCAGTGTACCTAATTGAACTTACGCCTACCTTTCTGCTTCTTTTCACTTTGAATTAATTACTGGGATTCAGAAACGAATTTAGCTACAACTTTGCTGTATCCTTTACCGTGGTTTTTACCTGAGTCTAATGTTGTTCCTGAGTCGCCACGCCTCGCTCTCCGTCATCATTTGTTTCTTTACTTCATAAATGCCTTTTCTGGCTCGGCGCACCCCCGAGGGAAATAGATCTAAGCCACTTGGCATCCACCGGGGCCTCTCTGATAGATGTCTTCCAATCTCCATCACCTTGTTGCGGAGCTATTGTGCACTGCCTGGCTGCTTTAACGCTTCCCCCAGGACGGCGCTGGAGAGGCCCGGTTCGGGGGCCATTCCCCGATCGCCTCGTCGCAGACACAGATACTTACGCCGTCTCCCACCCTCGAACAGTCAAGATCTGCTCCACAAAATTACAAAACAAATTGGAGCAGACTGTAATGACGGCCATAATGACAATAACACCATTGCTGCGGCAGGCCTAATAATCCTGCAATAATGGTGCAGCCAGCGCTATAGATGGTGCTTCGGGTGATATATGAGGCATTTGCAAAGGGCACAGTTTCATCTGGCTGACAAATGGTAAATTAAAGTGAATTTTGAGACAGTAATATCTTGTAGGTGATTTTATTTTCGACTTGAAGAACGTAATTGCTGGAATATGATAATATCACAAAGTCCTGGAACACTCACGTGGATTAAATTTCACCGCTGGGTGAACACTGAGACACCAGCTGATGTCAGAAATGCAGCGTCCTCGCCAGGATTCGTACATTTGTAGGAGCACAGAAGTGACACTGCGCTTAATCTGCAGGGAAGGTTGCTGGGAATCTGCTGCAAAGACACCGGATGACTTTGTTTTCATCCATGATGCACACCGCAGCAAAAAGGGGCACAAATTAATTGGCTGGAAGAGCGAGCGGATCTATCGATCCACTTTTGGTTGATGTGCAATAATTTCCTGTGAACATCACTCAGCCAGGGGAGGAAAAAACTTCCCACCTCTTCAGGTGTGACAGGATGGGCTGAGTTACATGCTCGCGTGTTTAAATCCTGCTTCTGGTCTGACATTTCATCTTAAATCTCTCCTCCCCTCAGTCCATGACCCAGCCCCCAACAGATCACTCGCTTTGTGATCAGTTATTAGAAGGATCCAGAAAGCAGAGAGCTTATTGTCAGTACAATAAACACCAAACAACATAGAAATCTTTTAAAAACATCCATTAGTCACCCGGGAAAATCTTAGTGTGGAAACATCTTCTGGTGTCCTTGTGAATTGAATTTTAATCACAAGGGCAAAGTTAGGGTTCTTTTAGATGAGACTATTGGCTCTTTTAATCTAAGTAATGTCAGAAACTTCCATTACTGAACCGGGAAGCCATGAAGCTTTATTAGAAGTGCAACCACTCGCACAAAAGTAGAACATTTCCCCAGAAATTGTTCAACCAGTTTGCGTAAATGCTGTGCCCTGATGATACACCTACCCAGCACACACTGTACACACATGGGCAAAGACTCCAACGTCTCACAGATCTTTTATATAAAACCGCTATGTAAAATCCGCTTTGGAAAACATTCTAGCAGCTGTTGATTTGCAGCGTCGCTCTGAGCTCATTTGCATACTGAGCCATACTGAGTTCAAACTGGCCAACGGCTTTTTTTGGAGCTGAGCGAGAGGCCTGCTGGAACTGGCACCTTGTTATCTACAGATAACAAGTGCTGAAACTTCGACTGAGCTCAGATCGAAACGGAAGCTGCTAACTGGAGGAAGAAATGGCCTTGAACGCAGAGCGAGGCTCTGGAACCCGCTGCGGCTGTACTGGAGAGGACACCGTTTGAGGTGAGATGCAACGAAGATGGACAGCCGTCACTCTGAGCTCATTCACGTCAGATACTTCCACAAAAGTTACCCCGAACTTCTAACTCTGGCTCATCAATCCTCCTCGCGTCTCATTTGCATAATTGCAGCAGTGAGACAATATCCAGCTGACACTGAGCAATTAGCTGACCTCAAACCCTCTGAATGATTTTCACACTAACCAGTGTGTTTAAATTCAGAGCACAGAAGCTGGAAATACAATGCAATTATTTCACCAGATGAAAAGCACAACAATACATACATCCGAGCTCCCCCAACCCCCCGGCAACAAGTCCCTTCTGAAGTCATTAGCTGGCAGCAGATCGCAAAGAAGGACATTAAAATGCTGTCCACGGCACCTGGACCTAATCATTCATTAAGTTACGGCTGAGATGTAAATTGTGAAATCTTGAGCATCCACATCCTTGCTGGGCTTTCTGCCTTCCTCCCTCTTTTTCTGTTGCAACCTAAAACCAGGAGACAGAGAGCTCGCCTTTGAACGCACACGTTCCCTTGGCATGCTGCTGCACATGCAGACCCGGGGCCCCTTACCCTTCCGGAGGCAGAGCCGATGTCCATCTTCAGCTGAGCGGCTATGATGACAGACATGGTGAGAAGTGACACCTGCCTTCCCCACCTTGCAGTTCTTTCACCTTGCTGTACTGTGAAGTTGGAGCTTTCCTCTCACCGCGCGCACATTCCTCCTCCTCTCTACCCCCTGTGCTCCTTCTCTTTCAGCTCAGGGAGAGAGAGAGAGAGAGAGAGAGAGAGAGAGAGAGAGAGGATGACCCAAGGGTCCGGGACCCTGCACAAAATTCCTCCCTCTCTCTATGCAGGGCGGATCAATCACAGCGAGACTAGCATCACCTCTGTGGGGAGGCTGGGAGGGAGGGCAGAGCCGGTATTTGACCGTCTTCAGCTCAGGCTGCCCCAAATACTACTACGCTACGGTGGAGGGTAAAAACGGCGGGTAAATTACACCAACAGCCTGTATTTATAAGCAATAAATACGTATTCGGGTACATCAGTTCCACTTTGCCTGCTTGGCATTTTGTGTAGGCATGTGTGTGTCTGTGTGTGTTCCACATCATAGAATTAACTCCTCACACACACACACACCACACACACACAAAGTGAAGTACTTGATTTGAGGGGGAAAACGGGATTTTTTTTTTCTTCTTAAACTGCAACATCCAAAAGAAGAGCTTGCAAGAAGATTTTGCAACCTGCTCACTTCAACAGTCGAAAAAGCCCGAGGATAGAACCACCAGAACTTTGACACCGTCAGCACAGGCAGCTCGTACTGCGGGGCACCGAACACAGGGGGCCCCCGAGTTTGAATGCTAATCAAACTTGAAGTTGAAGACGCATGCTCATTCCGGGCTAAAACGGTTGCAGCCATTTTCTCGGACCCCGGGAAGATCACGGGAAGAGCACCTGACATCGCACACTTCATAAATATACCGAAGTTAGCAATTAACTTAAGATTCATGACTGCAGTCTCATATGACCTTGCCAATTCACTAGAAATGTGACTGAAATAAAAGTCCAAATGCCCGTTTTCTCATTTCACAGACAGCCGTGCGCTTTATAGCCTGTGGCAACAATGGGTAAGAAGGTTCCACGGTACTTCATAAATGCTTATATTTAAAGTCAGCCGGATGTCTCCTCGGCCATGACTCATGGACCTGCTCGAGGCAGCCGCAGCGCTTCGTCACTAATGATGACTTCAGCTCATTTTCACCGGTTTGATTTGCACTCCGAGGACGAACCAGCGGCCACCAAAGGTGGGGGGGGAGGGGGAAGGAAGGGTGGTAAAAGACCGGCAGAGCATTTTTGAACATGTTCCTATCAAGGAGGTCCACATGTGCAGACATTCTCTCCAGCGCAGGCATGCAAAGAAAAAGCACAGAATAATTGCTCCTGTAGCTGTAACAAAGACACGAATCTGTGGCGAAATTACAGCCGTTAACAAGCTGCTTTTGCATCGTGGCATTTTTCCAGGGTCTTTTAAAGGAGGCGATTGGTCATTTTCCACATTTATTCCCACCGCATTAGTGCCGCGGCATACCCGTTGGGTCACAGTAGGTCACCGCCGTTGCAATTTGTGCGAATGGTTGGAAGCTGTTGTTGTTGTGAGACGTGGGGGCCGAGGCGGCTTCTGTCACGGTGACAGAAAATGACCAACGCGCATCTTTAAATTTGTAGCTCATTTTCTCCAAAAGTGGACTTGGTTTTGTTTCTTTCGCTCATTCCTCCCACGCTGATTTTCAAGTTTTACCAAGCTGAGCCTTATCAGGGATCAGGGACAGTAAATCACAGAGGAGTCTCACTTCCAGATCCCGCGACTGGTCTTTTTGCCCGCTTCGCTGTAATTCACACATATCGGAATGTTTAATGCGAAGCCCCGAAAGCATATCAGAGTCTGGAGATCCAGGGAGGAAGCTGGATTTATTAGCAGATACCGCAGGGATAATGAAGCCATCACTTTAGCTTTGAGTGTTCCAAAGTGTGCACGCCAGGCCGGTGTCAACAGCAGCTAGATTAAATCGTTAAATCATTAATCTGACCAATAAACAAAGATGACAATAGTAAATAGCTTGGACTGCAAGAATGGAATAACTGAGTGTTGCTGTGTCTTCCTTTTTGGTCTGGGTTTGCACTGAGCCTTTTTAGTGATTTTATCCATGTACCACAATTCCCCTGCCAACAGGAACGTTTTCCTGTCACATATTTAGCAATAGAAGGTTTAATTATGCTTTGTAACCTTCAGCATATTGTGGTGCTGTTGTTGTTTTGCTACAAATAAGCTACCGGCTACCAGCCAGAGAGGCCCAAGCACGCTCCTCCTGAACTACATCACCCAAACTTTCACACTTCTGAGCCCGCTGTGTTCCTCCGACAAATTAAATCCCCCCCTGAGACAGGAGCAATTGAGTCCGGGCGTGCGTGTGTCACTGTTTATCACAACATGAGAGATTAGTGCATATCATCTGCTAATGCCTAATCTGCTCTGCAGGGCCGTTTTTCCAGGTGACGGGCAGATCTGAGGGCCCATGGATGGACAAATCTGTGCCAGCATGGGGAACTTCGGGCAATCAAGGCTGACTGGAAGCTCCGAACCCTGGACAGTTTTCATAAACACGGCTCTCGTCAACAGCAGAAACCCCCCGGAGAGTAAAAGCCGTAACTCAGCGCCGTCGAACGTCTGCTACTGAGGGCCACTGTCCCTCATCGCCTGCTGTATGTCCCTGCTTGTTTACCGTGTCCTGATTTCATTTCATTTAGTGAATTCCCCGCAGCAATATTGCCCTCAACAGCAGTTAAAATAAACAGATGGCGTTCAAACGTGTTCAGAGCATGCGGACGGCACTTTGTAACAGCTAACTGAGGCCGTGGGCAGCAATGCAAACATTTTATGCAGGCGATTTGAAGTGCCGAGGTTGCCTGCTGGACACCAGATGAATGCAGACCACTACTAAAAGGCATTTCATCTGCGCTTGTTCCTGCTGCATACAGATCATTACGCTGAAAGCTCGTCTGTACAATTCAACTCCGGGGAGCTTTAACATTCAGCTCAGCCTGCCAGAAAATCTTTGGCGCTCTGCTGCAGGTCTCCTCAAATCTAACAGACGTTAGACGCCTTCAACAGTTGAACTCCCCCTCCCACACACACACACACACACTAAAACCACCACCCCTGTCCCCCTGGCAACGCATCAAAAAAAAACCTACTACAAACACTACAACATGCAATGAAACCACACAAACGCACGTTTCCGCTGGCAGAATCAGAAGCAGCTCACTTAAACATGCAACCGTGGGCAACTTTCGGTAATATTGCTAAGTGGAGGTTGAGGGAGCCCCGGCGCTCCCTCCAACACCCTGCTGTGCTGAGGGTGTAGACATGGTTTTATACTTGTCTTAAAAAAAAAAAACACAAAAAACCTTTCATATTTGAGCATCTGAGAACGTTCCAGGGTGTGGTTTCTCAGATTAGGATTAGGAGCCCCCAATATTGGTAATTAGGTTAATTTCAAGGATTTGTGAAAGAAAGGACAAGAAGTTAGCGCGCACTTTTAAATCACCCTAAGCTCTCTGCCCCTATCAGAACAGGATTATAACAGCCCACCAGCCATAATGTCTTTCACTGAAAACACTTTTCCCAAAATGTGCTTCATCCGTGCAGAAAAAAAAAGGCGGGGAGGAGGAGAATCGATATCTTTTCTATGCAAATTGAGAGAGAGATTATGGTGGAATGTAATCGAGTGTGAGTCTTTAAAGTGTCAGACTTCGGGCACAGAAACTTTGTTCACTTTTTGGGGGGGCGGGGGCGTGGGGGGCTCTCATAGCTGAGCCGTGCAGCTGGACAGGATCAGCGCAGAAGTGAAATTCACTCAAGCAGAAGCAGAAAAATGTGTGAAATGTTCAGGGACAAGACTCAGGCTGTTGGGTGTGAGCGAGCTCAGCCTCAGAGGTCCCAAAGCAGCTCTGCCTCTCTGGGGCTGCGGAGGGAGCGTTCTTGGAAAAACAAGCA
Organism: Tetraodon nigroviridis; assembly: GCA_000180735.1. Classification (NCBI taxonomy): domain Eukaryota; kingdom Metazoa; phylum Chordata; class Actinopteri; order Tetraodontiformes; family Tetraodontidae; genus Tetraodon; species Tetraodon nigroviridis. The sequence continues at coordinate 804,530 of CAAE01014992.1, read as the reverse complement.
CAAAGCAGGAAGAACACACACCAAAACTGGCGGTAAAGACATACAAGTCAGTCTTTCCTGTCTGTTTCACTTGTCTTGGAATTGGGGCGCATTGCTGGGACTACTTATTTCCAGAAGGTGGCGCACTCACCCCAGCATTAGGAGTCAAAGTTTAACCCGTATGAAAGACCAGGAGCCCTGGCAGCATGATTGACAGCTGCATCACAGATCCAGAGGCAGTCAGTAAACAGAAAAAACCGTGTTTCACAGCTGTTTCTTCCCGACTTTTATTTTCCAAACGAACTAAAAGGAACACACTCCAATGCAGGTTCAGCAGGACCATGGGAACGACAGACCAGAGCTTGACAGATTTGTCCAAACACTTTTCAATATGCCCCAGCTCTCCCTCCAGCCTCATATTTTTGTCCCACATCGAAAAGCCGATCGATGCTTTTGATGCAAGTTAACTTTGGATCGTTTGAGTGCTGCTCGGAAACGGAGCGCTGTTGCGGGGCCCCGGCTGACTCTTGGGTCATTCTCCGCTCCCCAAACGCGCCGACCTTGACGCCGTCTTGTGGGAACACACAGACAAACCTCGGAACCAAACTGCTCCAGACAGCCTGGCAAATGTTTGGAGGCTGGAGGACCACCAACCACAACATGTCTGACAGGCGCTTCAGACGCTTCCCTAAACGCTTCCAAACTTTGGAAAAGCATGAAAAGGTTCCAGGCAACGTTTGCGTCACGAGGAAAATTCTGTTGGGTGTCTCCAAAATCAGCTGAAGCTGTTGAGGATTTGGACAATGACGAGTTTCAAATGGGATGCAGCAAAAAAAAGAGTCTATCCACGACGTGCAAGCGTCACAGCGACTCCCACACCTCCGAGCCCCGAGTGGGGTTTGTTTTTACGCGTCAGGAAAAACCAAACCAAACAAAAGCCAGAGTGAATGTAAGCGTTTAGGAGCGTGAGAGGAGGTTTCTGCTGTTACCTTGTCACCTTTGGCTGATCCCCGGCGGTAGTTTCCAGCACCTGCCGATGAGTTCATGGTCCCATCCAGAAAGAGTCTGCAATACAGAAATATGCACCTGAAGCGGGCTGAGCAATCTCTTTCCCCTCCTCTCTCTCTCTCTCTCTCTCTCTCTCTCTCTCTCTCTCTCTCTCTCTCTCTCTCTCTCTCTCTCTCTCTCTCTCTCTCTCTCTCTCTCTCTCTCCTTTCTGCGCTCTCAAAGCCAACAGTCAGAATATCTCCGCGCTTTCCCCTGATATTGGAACCTTGGCCGCTGAGAGCGCTTGGACCTCGGAACGCCTGAATGCGGCTGCAGCTCCTCCAGCAGCGAGCACCGGACCAAACGCCACCCACCTGTAGTAATGACATCCCAGCGTGTGGTCCAATGGCGAAGCAAAGCGCGTCGGCGCAGCCTCCACTTTCGCCTGGATCCGAACGCTCCTGCGTAAATTGCTCTCCCCCGGTTCTTCAACATTACTGTTGTCAGCCGCACCAAGCAAAAAGTGACTTCCAGCATACTGATTTTCTGGAATGACCCAATTAGGAGCTCACGCTGATCGTGGTAATCGGTTTTTACTGCGCCCTCTGGAGCCCCGGAGCCACCGCTGACCTTCAGGGTCCAATCAGCCGCTGGGAGCCAGAACAGCCCAGGGCCATCACTGTGGACCCCAGTGGCTCCTGAAAAGAGGAGTCACCGCGTGGTTTTGGTGGAAGCTTGTGTCACAAAAAGATCTGTGTGTCTGTGCGACGTCCTTGTGAGCCGAACAAAAGGCGCACTGTCAGCACCTCTGCTTGAGGATATTTTCCAGCTCAGCCCTGCAATTAAACTTGTCGGGCTGGACCTGGTTATGACGGCTCCACCGGCCCGCTGATACCCATGTCCTCATTATCAAATGTGAAATGTGGCTTTACTGAAACCACAGAGGGCAAAGTGCCACCAGACTGTGCACATGCTAATGATGGTGAGCTTTGGAGTCCTGGCTAGCAACAGCTGCAGTAATTGGGGAGAACAAAGAACACTATTCTTTTGTCCACAAGAACATTCTGATAGTCGAGCTGGGAAAGACTCTCCCACCCCTAACTCACTTTTTTCCTGTTATTCTTCATAATCTTATTTTTTTTTCTCCTTGCCGCATTGCACTTGTGTGGAACCATAAATAATTGAAGAGTATATAATATCAAAGGCATGCAATCTAAGTATGACAAACCTCCGCTGGGATGCTTCGGTGAAACAGCGGCGGGCGCAACAAGAGCCGCTTTATTCGCCACCATTTATGGCAGGTAATAAAGAAGATGCAGGAACTTGGTTGCTGAACGGCAGGCTGCCTTCTCCGCCGGTGGAAACCCCCTTTCCGCGTTCCGACGCCTTATTTCTGGTCAGGATCGGGAGGAGCATTTTGTGGCCAAAGTGAGGACGTTGTCGGTTAGAGGGGTTAGGGTTCGGCTCAGAGCGAGAGGGGCCGGCGCCTGCATTGTGTCACCAGAGTCCTCACAAAGGTAGAAATCTTGCGCTGTGTGCGTGCAGGCCCTCTCCAGATCAGCACCACGGACAGCAGTCAGGCAGCGCTGAGATGGTGCTGATGGGAGGAGAGACGAACAGCCTGCAGACCAATTACAGCCCAATTACGTCCTTTCTTCAGGCCAGAAACACACCCAGCTCAATCAATTCAAAACTACTCTGGATTAAAGCGTCCCGCCCGCCCGACCCCCCCACCCCCCCACCCCCCCACCCAATGAGCGGGGAAATGTGCATAACAAATGTAGTGTTTCTATCCTCCACCTCTTAAAAAAAACCTCTGTTTATGAGTCATCGGAACAGAAAGGCGGGATGTGGGAAAGAGGCGCCTTTAAACAGACCTCCGCCGAAGACGCAGCTGCGGGAAACCATTTGGGAGCGTCAAGTGCTGCAAACATGAATTTATGATCCAACTTTGGAGAGAAATGAAACAGAACGACTCCAGTTATGAGCTTCCCAGGATCGCAAATCAAAAACTTCTGGCGTTTTTGATGCTCTCATTTTCATACTTTCACTCTTTTATTCGGGGTGGGGAAAAGCGCCGTCTGCTGCGGCCCTACTGCTCACGCTAAATGATGCCTGATCATGAGAAAAGAAAGAAAAAACAAAAACGCTGATCCTTTCAAAGCTTCTGTGTTCCGCGTATCCTGTTATCAATAAAACATTTCCGGCTGGATTTTGAAGCCTTTGCGGAAACGATGTCTTCAGATCTGGTTACAGATGCGCATGCAGATTGTTTAGGTGAAGCTAAATATGGGACAACACGCAGGCTGTATGCCAGATTAGGTTTCTGGCGTTCAAAGCCACAGCAGAACACGTGTTGTTGGTGTTGAGAAGTGATTTAATGGGACTGGGCCTTCGAAGAAAAAACAAAAAGACAAAAATTCAGCTGTATTTCAAAGTAGGCTTCATAAAAATGGATAAAACTTATGTGTTCCATCCCCACTTTAGAAGCAGCACATTAAAAACGGAATAAATCATTGACTTCTCGCTGATAAACCAATTTTTCTAACAGCGGGCTTCCTCCTCCGTCTCTCCATTAGAATATGGCAGAGTTGACCACATGGGCCTCTGGGTGATAAATAAATTTGTTCCCAGTGTCGCTGATTTAATGGAACAGAGGATCTCGGGGGTGAGGAGTGCACATTTGGTCACGGCCTGTCGCGATAACGACGTGAATGTCCGAGGGAAGCAGCAGATTCAGGACCTCCGCTGCTAAATGATGTGTGGGCTGCTGGATGCTGGTGGTAGCAGCAGCAACCTCTTCCTCAATTTACTTGACACGGACGCCTCGGAAGCACTTTTGACTCGAAGAACTTTGGCTACTTTACACCTTGGGCATCCAATCATGCTCCGGGATCAGATAAAAGGCTGCTGATCAGGAGGATGTTTCTTTGTCCTTAAATCCTACTCTTAAGGCTTTAAAAGAAGTGAGATCCCCTTTTAACCTGTTGTTTGTTTGCTGTTGTAATAATGGAGCAGTGAGGAGGACCGGATGAGGACTGGGGAAGACCTTCAGCGGTTAAAGTCAAAACACGGGTTACAAAGATCAACATGCTGCACAAGTCAAAGATTGGAATCGGCCATGTGAGGATAAAATGTGATAGATTAAAAAAAGTTGATCCGCTAAAGCAATTCAATGTTCAACCTTACACTCACACACACACACACACACACACACACACACACACACACACACACACACACAGAGTCTGCATCAGCTTTCAGGTCTCAGACTTCCAGCCACCTCACCTGAAGACTGGGAGGGACCTGCTGTCAGATTGCCTTTCAGCCTGGCTCGTATTCACACTGCCCTGACCTCCGTGTGGTCTTAGCAGGTGAGCCCGACGTGGCCGCAGCCTGGGGATGTCCAAAGGCTTGGACTGGGCTTGGACGGGGCTTGGACTGGGCTTGGACTGGGCCTGGACTGGGCCTGGACTGGGCGTGGACGTCTGCCGCGCCTCTGGGTGATGATCTTCCAGAGCGGCTCCGCTGGGAGATGCAGGCAGGAATCGTGAGCGTTACATTTAGTCGCAACCAAACATGAACGCATGTGCTGCGGAATGTGGACCCCGTGTCTCCTGGGGTATTACAGAGGCTCCACTGGCTCCATGGTGACCGTTGATGATGAGACACAGTCGAATTTATTCATGCGATTCTTTGGTACAAGTAAAGAAGCTCCGAACCCCCCCTGCATAAACACCCATCAGACTGAGCCTACTTTGACAATCTTTTATCTCTGAAAGCGATTCTTATCCTTCTTTTCAAGGCGTGGTGGCATTACAGGGATAAATCATGCCATTAGAGGGCTCTTCCACAATGCCACAAGGAAAACGCTGTCCCAGATTAATCTTCGGATGGAGGAAGCAAGGCTCCAAAGTCTACATGGAAAGTGTCAAAAGTAGAATTGTGTCAGCACAGGCGCCAGCAGAGACACAAAGGGAGCCTGCAAAGACGTGATTTGGACAGATTCGAGTGGGCACAGCGCCCGGCGATGCCGTGAGGATGCTAGCATCAGCCGCGAGGATGCTAGCATCAGCAACATCTTTCAGCAGCGTCTATCATGAAGTGGAAGCCAATCTGTTTCTGAGCGGCATTCCCAGTCATTTCCCATTGCTACAATGCCTCCGAGAGAATCTCAATTACAGACCCGAGGAGGTCAAGATGTTCCATCTGCCCTCCAATTAGGACCGAGGAGAAGCGAAGCATCTTGCCTCTGCCATAATGCGCGCACACCCGCCTCCGTGCATGTTGGCAGCACATTAAGCCTTATGTGGGCTTATAAAAGGAAAAGTGAGGCCAGCGTCTGCTGAAAATACCGTGCACACACAAAGGTCCACAGATTCCAGCTCACAAACAATTACTCATGATCACAGGCTCTTGTCGAGGCGCTCCTTGTTGCTTTCTCAAATACAGGAGGACCATTCATCACGGTAAATGGAAGCAGACGCTGCGAGGCTTCAGTTTTCCTGCACACTCCGACACTCCGCTGCTGGGTCTATGGCTTTGAGATTGTGGTGATTTTAAGCTTATGATTTATGATTCTTCAGAAATGGGGAAACCTGCTTTGCATGTAGAAACTCTGCATTACAGCTTGTGATTAATTAGCGATTTTCCTGGTGAGGAAGCTGAAACAGCCCCACAGAAAGGTGCTTAAGCCAAACCTGGCTGGTGGACACGCGGGGATGCACACCTACTGAAGAATTAGAGCTGCAAAAAGAGGATGGAAAAATACTGTTTTAGTGTGCAGTTAAATACACTGAAGAGGGCGACGGAAGGCCAGCTGCAGAAAAAGAGAATGAGCTTGTGTATTCAGTGAACAGCAGCCGTTCCAAAGGTCGGCAGACCTGCAGCTCGGTCCTGCTGTTACTCCCAGCTTGCTGGTAGAATAACAAAACCCAGTGTGTGTCCCTGCATGTCTTAGGAATCAGTGGAGTTTTGCATTTAGGTGTTCTGTTCTTTTCCCCCCTGTGCCACTATTTTAGGTTTCCTAACGACTCTGACTGCAGACTAAAGGAAAGCTGTATTGTTTGAGAGTATTTTTAACATTTCAAAGTGTGATTGATGTGCCAAACTACAAGGCTAGCTGTTCCACCGCTCTGCACGTCGAGCTTTTCATTTCTTTATCACGTCTCTGGCTTTGACTCTGTCAATCTGGATGGAACCATCACCCTCCCATTTTTGTTTTGTGAGCTGAAATAAATCATTTCACCTGGGAAAACCTTTGCCGGGCGTGTGTTGGAGAGCCCTGCAGACTCGTTTCATCCCTGGACAAAGTCTGAAGTGATGCCTGGGTGGCCAGAGAGGGCTGATTTTTCCTTCACAGATCTGGACTTCACATCGATCTCAGCACCTGAAATTGAGCTATTTTTCCCCTGTTTAATGTCAGTTTTGTGCAGCCTTCAAACGGCAACGCTTGAAAATCCTCTTGTAAAAATGGATGATGAAACTTAATAACAAAAAATCCCGCCATCGCAACGTTGGGTATTTTGCAGCTCTGAAAACGTCCGTAGCGCTTCTGCAGCATCATTTCGCTGAGAATACTCTAGATTTTGACCTGTTCATGAAAATTATAAAGGAAGAAAAAGTCTGTTTGCTAACTTTAGAAATCTACACTTGTTCTTGAGAATGTTTCATCTCTCGTGTACAAGCCTTCCTCAGAGCTAAATAAACCTCAGTCCTAATTTACATCGATGGGAACAAAAATAAAACCTCTTTATGCACTAATACCAGACTAGAAGGTGTGACGCTGGTCCTCACGTCCATCTTTTGTTGTATCTTTTATCATGGTTGAAAAAAGTAGAAAGAAAAGGAGTACATATGCAATCAGTGTGGGTTTGAATTGTTTTGAAATTTAGGGGATGGAAAATTTGACTCTACCAGATAGAAGCGCTCAGAGGGATGTGTGTTGCTTCTTGTCTTTGTGGAAGATAAAGACGAATCCAAGAGGAGAGCACTTGACTCCATGAGCTGTGCAACTATTCCACAATGAAGTAAACAAACAGAAGGACATTCGAGACTGAAGCACGCGGAGCCGGAACGATTCCAGTCCAACGCCTCTGTGAGCTGACGAGCGCCAAACAACAGAGAGGATTCCTCAACTTTTTTGCAAATAAATGAATAAAACATGCATGAACTGCTGGTGAACAGATGATGTGATCGTTTTTGGAATGAAAACGACCCCAACGGTTCTGCTCCCCTTCTCACACCGAGCTGTGTGTGTGTGTGTGTGTGTGTGTGTGTGTGTGTGTGTGTGTGTGTGTGTGGGCTGAGAAGCTCCGGCTGGATGTTGACCACCCTGTGATCTCCAGCCGGGAGCTCCTTTCATCTCCTCTGTCACATCCACTTTATGCGCCGCGGCGCGAGGACAGCGCATCAGTTCTGGTGTCTCACGGCCCTCCACGCTTTCCTCTGGGTTTATGTGGAAAGATGAGTCCCATCCATCGCTCGCTCTCTTTTTTTCTTAAGATTCTATGACGCTTTTTTTTGAAGCTGGGAAATCCTCCAAGCGGCAAACTGGCAACTTTGAGACGCTGTGCAGAATTTAAGGAGAGAAATGAGCAACAGAAGCCTTTCACAGAGGCATTCTGTTGCAGATTTATTTTCCTGTAAAGCATAAAAGTGACTGCGGGAAAGTATGGAGGACACTTTTATTTTATCTTGAACAAACAGGCTCCTACACACACCCAACGCTGACCTCTCCCCCTGCTTCACTGACACTCGGAACCAAAAGATGGCTGCACCGTCCAGTGTGTGTGTGTCTCAGAGGAGTGTGTGTGCACTGAAGGGTCCTGCAGAGAACTCCCAGAATGGGTACTGGTGTAAAGTGGGCAGAGACCGGGATTTAACCTTGGCTTTAATAAGGCCTCCTGGGGGAGACTGGTACTTCCAGAAGAGAAACAAAAAAGTTTGGCCTCATTGGAACAGAACATAGAAGAAGGAGGAACTTTCACCTTTTTTTCATAAGCCGTGCTTTTTTGCTTTTTTTTTTCCCCTCCCTGCCACTTCAGCCCTCCGAGCCAATCAGATCGTTGGAATAAACTGACAAAAGGGCCGATGAGGTTTCACCCAGAGTCATCGGAGGGGTCCCGGACTCCAAAGATCCGATGGCTGGACCTTGGGGGGCTGCTGCACCCCGAACCTGCTGCCTCTGCTTCTGCTCCGGTGCGCGTCTGCCTCGAGACGGGCGGCTGCTGACGGCTCACGGCATCGGATGAAAGCAGCTCGCTCGCAGCCGTTTGATGATGCAAAAGCCTGAGATCAAAACCAAGGTCGTCAAGAGGACCGAAGAGCAATTCTCCCATTTAATTAGCCAAAGTAACCTAATGTGATTTTGACAAATCAGTTGTTACAGTTTCATCATCCTGCACTTTCCTCTTTTTTGCCCTCTTCTCATCTTCATGAAAGCCGCCTCTTTCCGCGGCACCTGAAAGCTTTGCTGCAGGACCTGAATGCTTAATGTTCCTTCAGATTTATGAAACTTCTTACAAAACCTCTCTACCCTTGTGTCAGTCTTCATCAAGAAGAAATGAGGGGAACAAGGCAGCCCTGCTAACCTGGCCCTTTGCTTTCAGACGTGGCAGGCTGGTTCCTCTCTCTGCCTTCATTGTTCATCACGCAGGTTCTACTCCGAGACCTAAAGCTTGTGGCCTGGTCAGAATGGCCAATTCATTGTTTCCTGTGGACGTGAGGGATCAGATTTCTGTTTCAAAAATAAGCCTTCTATGCAATCAATTCTTTAAACCAGTGAAGGTCAGACCCGCCCTGCAGGTCTACCCGAGGAGCAGGTAGTCTGGGTAATACGATGCGCACATACAAATACAACTAAAACCAGGATCAGCCCAGTTTTTTTTAAAAGTAGTATCAGAAATCATGATGCACAAGTTTCTCTGACTTATTGAAACTTTTTCCCCAATCAAAACCTCACAGCAGAGTCCGTATCCTGAAGCCTTCTCTGCCGTCTCCCACCCTCAGCCAAATGTTTTACAGCATACTAAAATTTTGATGTAACGATAAGAAATAATTAGCAAGCTGTGCAATGTACTCTGGGATACCTGTTCTGTTTGCAGACGTCACCTGGTTTCAGATTTCTTCTCTGTTATATTAATAATAAGGCCCATCTGCTCGACCGGCAGCTGTTTCTGCAGCTGCGCGTGCGTCGCCTCTTCACCACCTAAAGGTGCAGATGAAGGACCAACGGGGAACGGAGGAGTGAGACTGTTGTCAACACAAGATCTTGATCGGTACCGGCGCTTCGTTGCTGCAGCCGGAGCCCAACAACAATCTCATGTTTCCTCATGGAGCTTTGACCGGGATGTGTCATCATTTCTGCAGCGCGCTTGTTAAATGGACGAGGATTTTAGGGACGCCTGGTGAAAGGACCAGAGAGCAACATCACAGTTCCCCAGTAACGACCAAGGAAGTGCGTGTGTGTGTCTCACATAAGCTGAATTTTAACAAAAGAAGAAAGAAAGGCCGCAATGTAAACAAGAAGGCAATTATGTTGTGGGAACACTGGGGCAGATCTGCTGCTGGCAGGGACAGCAGAGTGCAATTACGCTCCAAAATATTGTATCTTTCAGCCCGATTTCTTCAGCATTCTCTACAAAATTAGGCTCTAATGCTCAGAGCCAAAGGGCGACGATTCATTGCACCAGAGAGCAGCCGCTGGAGCATTTATCCATCCAGAATTCAATTGTTTTATTTTCCTGAAGATCTTTTTAAAACACATACACACACAGATTGTCCTTGGAATGATTATCACCCTTTGTTGCATAATCACACGCGGGAAATCAAATTAAGATGAACACAGAGAGGTTCAGATGAGTCTGCCACCCTCCAGACGCCTGAACCCAATTTAGAAAATGCTCTTAATATTTTCAATTATGCATGAGGTTTATAAAGGCTGTTTGTTCCTCCTATTGCAATGGGCGCCGACGCAAGTGCAAATGTTCATGAAACCAGGAAACAATATCCTAAACTTGCAGAAACATGACAACAAATAAATTAATATTAAACAGACATTTCTCTCATTATTGTGAATGAGCCAAAATCTGAAGACAATCAAAATTATGCAGGGAAAAGCTGATAAGCATTTTTTAAAAAAAGAGATAATTGTGAAGGAAATTCAAGTCTATAGCAGGTAAAAGAATCCAGAGGCTGAACGTTTTCATATGGAATAGTCAAGGGCCGTGCTGCCCTCTGCCTGCAATGTGGTAAATTGTTCTTCTTTACCTTTTCTTAATTCATATTTAGATTTGGTTAAAACCAAACAAACAAACAAAAATAAGGTGGACAGTAGTGGCTTGCACTTAAATTTTACAGTGTTTGCAGGTGATAAGGACCCCCGACCCTGTCAGGACTCAGCTTTAATACCTAAACACAAACCGATATCTGTTCAAGTTATTGATATTTTGGTAATAAGGCTTTGAGAACAATGTGATTGGCTCACGGACAGCTCCTGCAGATCCACACTGAGGTCGTTTTCAAACAATCTGTAAAAAACAGGCGGTCATCTGAGGCCAGGCGGCGTGCAGATTAGAAGGTCTGTGGGTCAGCCTCTCCGTCAGGAGCGATGTAGACACGGTAACGCCACTACACAGCTGCTCTGATGCAATTAGGTCAATGGTGGGTTGTGTGGTAAATGGACACCTCAGGTCAAAGGTCAGTGACGTCAGCATGCTTGTCTCACGCTACTTTGACTGATCAGGAAGCGTGAAAACAAACCAAAAACCACTACTGCTCTAGTTTTTATTTCCTGGTTTAAATGTCCTCAAGTCATTACTTTAATTCTAATCTGTACTTTTAAAGACAAAAGACTGAAAATGTATTTACCAACTAATGGTAGTAAGTCATAAACAAAACTAGAAAATGAAACCATACTGTGATATGGGTAATATCTGACGATTACCGGTTGAATATTTGGAGCTGGTTCTTGAAAATGGGTTTAGAAAAATTTTTGTGGCAGTTTGTTTGTGGCAGCTGAATGTGCGGGTTGTGTTCCAGATATTGAAGAACTATAATTATTGATCTGCTCACTGAACCATCCAGTATTTACCTTATTTGCATGTTTCTTCCTATTTATGCAAAAATAATCAATGACCAAAATAACCGCGTCGTGTCGTGAGCGGTATTGGCCACTAGGGGGTGCTCAAGACCTAAAAACAGCTCAAGGTTCATCATTGAAAAGTACCGCTGTTTTTTCCACCTTTTTTTATTTTTGGACTTTAAATATGAAGAAACACAGTGTTCACAAGTAATTCCGCCGAAAACCTCCGAAAATCCAAACACATAAACACACCCACCAGCTCTTTTGCATATTGTGTGTAGCTGCTGGAAGCCGACCCCTGGGGGATTTTTTTTTTTTTCCCTGAAATTTAACCCCTGCATGTACAGCACGTCTGCCGATTTGCTTGTTACCTTCTTGTAGCAAACAAACACTAAATGCAATTACTTTGTACCACTGCGACCAAAACATTTACTTTAAGAGAGAGGAAAAGGACAGGAAATAGGATGTTGCCACCGCCTAGTCTGTGGGGATGTGCTGTACGTGGTCGTGGTCAGTCTGACGGTCTGGGGTACGCCGCTGCACATTTTTACACGAATCTACCTTTGCTCTACGTCCCCCGCTCCGGGGACAGCTGCTCCCTCTTTGACTCGCAACAGCCGCCGTTAGCGATGCTGCTCGGATACATTTGCATGAACTGAAGCGCAAACGCGCGGACGAATCCCTTCCAGCCTGGCTAAAATCCACCCAGCCTCGTTTTTCAGCCGACTCCAGCCATTATTTTATTTACCAAACGCTCATATCCCTCCGCAGGGTCAGAGAGTATTTTGTAGAAATAGTCAAATGTTTGCATCGTGTTCTTTGTCGTCCAGCCCCATCTGGTAAACACCGGCCGTTCTAATGTTGTAGAAATATTTGTTTCCGAAAGTAACTGCGCGGTTTGGAACGACGCGAGTGCCGTAGTTGCTGTAAGGGTAGGCGGATCTAGTTTTTAAGGAGCCCAGAGGGGGTGTGCTTCGGTGCCACTTATCATTAGATATGGCCACTGTTACAGAGTACGCCGAAGCGTCATCTTCAACTTAATTTACTGATATTTCATACACATTTCACCACTCGGACACGATCGTGGGTGGGATGTCAATTCTGGAATGCCGATTTTGATTTTCCCCGCGTTTGGAGGCGGCTGTTACTGCGTGGCAGGCTGGCTGCGAGAGTCTTCTAAGTGGCCGCTTGGTCCCGCAGCTTGTCGATGCTGAAGAAAATAGAACCAGTTGCCAACCGAGCGGTCGGCATCCAGCGTCTGCTTCGAGCTTCGTGCTAACCTCACCTTCGTCGAGGATTCGCGTTAAAGTTTCTCCACGGACGTTGGCAGCCATCTGAGACTTTTGTGGGTTTTTTTCTTTTTTGTCTGTTTTGCGCTGAACGTAGAATTGTTGACCATAGACTTGGGTGGCTAACAGCAACTAGCTAAATAAGCAGAACTCGTGAGACGACAGCTGTCATTGGAGAAAGGAAAGTGATCCCCCAAATGCGTGTACCAGCCAAGAGGTTTTCTCCTGGATTTGCATCTTCTAACTTTCCATCAAATGGGCAAAGTTTGGAATAACATTGCAACGTTGGAATATAATGATATGCATAATGCATTTCTGAGAATCGCGGTGTGGCTTCATTGGAGAGAGGCTAGCTAGCTCGTTTAGCTTGCTGGCTAGCTGGGTGATAAAAGTGCGACGTTTCATTCCCCAGTATTTTGGACATGAAGAGGATAATTCGATATTCTTAGGGCTGGAAGGTAAGCCTCAATAAGATACTAAACTGTCTCCAATGTAAGATAAATGTTGGATTTCCCCTCCTGAACTGCAGCTGAGCCGACATCTAGCTCCCAGTCTGATGGGGGTGTTCGTCGCCCTGGCTCCCATGACTCTGCTAGTCTTCTGCGGAACTGAACCTTCGTGGTTCGTGGATGCTGTAGGCTTACATTTAAAAAAACCCCAAATATTTTACAATTTTCGTTGCATTTTATTGAGATCAAAATCCAAACCGCGTAGCAAATGTGGGGGGGGGGGGAAAGCTTGCGTCATTGCAGAAGGCATCATTCTCACTTTTTTGTGCAGCATTGTAGTTCCCAGAACAGTTCCGTCTCATTGCCGAGACCGAGCCTTTGTGTGTGCAGCACCGGTGCCCGGCCGTCTAACGGGCCGGCCTGGCTCATGTCGGGCTGCCATTGTTGTCGCCACCGTGGTTGTTTCCCGTCCGTTGGGGGGCTTCTGTGTACGTTTCGAAGCCCGTTCGGACGCTAGCTTAGCCCCGGTTGAGTAAGGACGACCTGGGGACCTGTTTGAGCCCGGAGTTGCCCTGCTGGCGTTTTCCGAAGCCGCATCTTTCCTGGGATTCCCGGTCACATATGAGCAACTAGTCAGTTCCCTTCATCTTTAATTTATCCCGTCCAGATGATGTCAGTGACGCTTTTGTACGCGGTCGTCACAGAAACGGCGACAGAGTTGAACACAACAGGCTAGCTACACTTAGCTGGGTGCAACTTCTTTGTGCCCGGGCTGGAGTTCACACAAGCTAACGCTAGCATGGCTGCACTTGGGGCTCACCCTGGTCCAGACTAAATAAAAAACCCCCAAACTCCAGCCCCAGGTGCTCTACCAGCGGCCAGATTTGGGGCTTTAAGTTCAAATGTAGATTTGCGTCTATATGGGGGTTAGCCAACTCCGTGAATGCATCACCACTGTGGAAACAATGTCTCCTAATGAAGCCAGGATCTCAGCTCAGATTCATGTTTTTCTTAACCACTGATGCTGAAAGGTTTTGTTGTGTTAATGAGTAGTGTTTCTTGTGGAGATTGGTGTTATTAGACCACCATCTGTCCATGGAGCCTGCAGGCAGGTGAAGGCCAGGGTGGTCACAGGAAAACGAAGCGAATGACTAGAGTTTTCTAGAATATCAGCTCGTTTTTACCTTCATTCTCTGGTTATTGTTTTTTTCATTGCTTTGCATTGTTTTTAGAGTCTAACGCATGCTCGACAAAAGGATGACACGCCGTTGCGTGTTGGGATCCTGCTTAAAGAAAGTGGAGGGTTATATAACCGTGAAGTCGGGGTGTGTTTTGACACTGGGACGTACACTCGTCATACGGTGGCACCAGGCCAACTGTTGGAACGCAAGATCACACCAGCTTCATCGTAGTCATGCCGTGAAACTGGCTCAATGAAGCCGTTTGCGTTGTCTTTGTAACCAGATGGGAGCCTGCTTGAAAAGGAAAGTTGATACCAAAGCGTGCGCGTCTCTGCAAACGGTGCCACCGATGCAAGATGGCTGCACCACAGCCTTGGGTGTCTTCGATCTGCCCGAGACTTCTACCAGCAGGAGGAGATCTCAATCTGTGATTCATCCTCGTTTAATGTCACCGTTCAGCACGGCCCCGCTGAGCTGCTCCGGTGGTGGACGGTCGGTGGTGAGGCGGCGTGCGGTCGGATGCGCAAAACGTAAACCAGCAACAGCCGATGGAGCAATGACAGCCATCCGTTTAGTTGATGACAATATTTAAAATACATTAAAATGGCAACGCCGGCTTGGTCTCAGGCGTCTTGGAAAAAGTTGAAAGACAAATTCGCCAATTCTTACTGGCAACATTAATCTCAGGTTGTTAAATCAATAAACGGGTTGTAAACGAAAAATAAAATGCCAAATAATTTCATGTCTTCGACGCCCCAAATCATCTAATTGCAGTAGAATTCTTAGATTATGTTAACAATGGTGACATTTGTGGCAATAAACTGAGACAGATGGTTGATGGTTGGTGACCAGCTGGATTAGAGTTTAAATACTCCTCATCCTCATCATCATCACGCCTTCGGCATGCGTGTTATAAACATATATATATATATATATCGCCAGGCGATGAAAGCTTTCAGGTTTTTTTTTTCTTTGAGCAGCTTTTAAAATTTAATCTTTCCCAAAATGGACAGAAGACTTATTTTTTTCTCTGGATTGGATGAACAAAATCCAGTATTGATCCACACACCTCATGAGCCTACAGCTTTAACGTACAGACACAGGTGTGTGTGTGTGTGTGTGTGTGTGCAAGTGTGTGTGTGCAGGCTAACAGTTAAAGGTGGAGCCAAGTCTTTGGAATTAAATGTTCCGTTAGTGTGAAGAAAAATCTCGCCAATCTCAGAACGCCTCAGGCCAGAGTTGCGTCTTCAGCCCTTGACTTTATTAACCCTCTGCTGGTGGTCAACAACTGTGCTTCATCTCAGCCTCCGTGGCAAATATTTACAGTTTGCTTCAGCGTCTTTGTGCCCGAAGTGCATCGCTTTCACGACGCGAAGCATCCATTCATCATACACAGCTTTAATTTCATCGTCTGCAGAGCATGAAGTTGAAATTTTAAATCAACTCTAGTATTTGTGGGCGGTAACATCATCCAGGTCATATCGAGGATCTCCAGTTATGGTATTTCAAACACCGCTCTGATAGATCCCTTATGAATATGAGAATATACTTTGTTTTCTTTTGAGGCACAAGAAAATGAAAGCAAACGTCTAAACGGGCCTCCCTCGTTGTGTTTCAGAATGTCTTCAGAGGATAAGACTGTGGAGCCCTCTGACCAGGGACCCTCACCGCCCTCCAGCAGCGTTGGGGCAGCGTCCACAGAAAGTCCCGCCCACCCGGACAAGCGGCCTCGTGGACGACCGCGCAAGGATGCTGGCGCCACCCTACCCCAGGAGCCACCCTCGTCCATGTCTAAAAACAGGAAAAAGTATGTGGTTTTCCTGCTGCAGCGTTTTGTAATGTCTTAAGAACACTGAAGGCAAATTTATATATATATATGTATGTATATATATATATATATATATATATATATGACTCTTTTATGCCACCTTTTTTGTTTTTTCCAACCAGCTCTTAATTTTGCATGATCATTTCATTATCAGATTTATTATTGAAGGCGTTCTCTCCGCACTGGTTAGATCTTGACGTGGACTGAAGCTGTCCAGCTGTTGAGGCTGTGGAATCCGTGTCATTTCCTGAGCTTGCAAACTGGCAGAGATGCTGCGCACAAGCAGCTTTGAATCAACATAAATCGCTACCTCTAAAAAGTGCCGTGAATCAAACGGCTTGAATTGGCAGACAAGCGTGATGCGTTTCCCGCGAGTGTGTCCCAGCATCTCCGTCCTAGCGCCGAGGCTGTGGCTCCAGGCCGCAGAGAAGTGCCCCCTGCCCTCCTCTTTGCTGGCCTCTCCTAATTGTCCCTCTGCATTGCTGTCCACGTGTGGCTGTACAGGCAGTACAGGCAGTGTGTTTAAGGTCCCAGCAGGTGCTAGAGTCTACTTCAACTAGAAATCTGCCTGCACAACGTCAACATTTGTGAACATTTGCTGGAGAAAATGGAGGCTATGTCTGGGATCTTTCTTGCAGCCTGACTAGTTTGCCCATGCTCCCCACTCTGCTGGCCAATCCTTGAATCCATTTTAGTGTGGCACAGTCCTTGCCAGGTTTTCCCTGCAGCCCTCCATTAGCTGGGACTACTTCCTCCAACATTATTTTCATCTTTTTTTCCTCCCTCTCTCCCCTCGGTGGGACTGTGGGGGGATCAGATGTGCACGATCTGGGGTGTTAGTCTTGACCATCAGGCCATAATTGCATTGCTCAAATTGAATGTCTTTAGCACCATGAGAGTAACCCAGTGTTCTGTAACAGTCCACCTACAGAAGCCATGACCTGTGTGCCTGCAGTTAATTATGGACGTAGATGAAATTATTACACGGCCTTTTCTTCTCTGGCTTGTCTTCTGTAAATGTACTGGCTTATGGACGACATACTAGACCCGGTGGCAGACTCTCAGAAGGTGATGGATCAGTTGTGCTCTCTGTTTAGGTTCTTTGTTATGCAATTAGGATGTCAGCAACGTAACTGTCAGTTTACTCTCAGATTTCTGTTGGATTTTCTTTTCAAGTCTTTTCAAGCCAAATCTGATTTGGTGTCCCTCCGTCGCTGATTTCTCTCTCCACTGGCACAGAAAATGCAATCAAAACCCCACCCCCAGTTCCGGTATCCCCACCCTCTCTCTCCAACCCCGTGTGTATCTGTGAATGCAGCTGAGCCCACGTTCGTGTCAAGATAGGTTCACCAGGGCTGCCGTTATCACATCCTGACCATCGCAGATGTCCATGGAGGAAGCCTACGTGCATCTAGACTCTATTAGTGAATTGGTAATTGAAAATTGAACAAATGAAGGCTATGAGTATATCTTAATGATGCTATAATCTTTCCAGTTTGCTGCTGTCGGATAAGTCTGACATTAGCGACATCCAAACATTAATTCAGGGCTGGATGGACCAACCCTTGCACAATGGTTGCTCATCTTCTGACCGGATGACAGGAGCGGTACCTGGAGTTGCCTCTCTCTGTTCCTTAGTCTCTCTAATGTGCACTGATCCTCTGTGTGCCAGTCCCATAACCTCTGCCATCAGTGAGCCTTTTATGTCCCCCTAAACCTGTCACTCATTAGACTCCTAGTCCGTTTATTAGCATTCTCTGTAAACCCCAGGTTTGGTGCGAAAATCCCCGTGGATCAGCAGTTCCTGTTCAAAGTCACCTCCCAAATCTCTCTTCCCATCCTGGTGCCCGGTTTAAACTTCTGCAGATTATCTTGGACGTGTCGACATCCAGAACAGCAGCCTTTGCTCCTGTGTGAGAGGGACTGATCACACAGCACAGTGGCCTCCGAATGGAAGCTCTCTTTTGCCCGTGTTGTATCAGGATACGTTCCTCACCTGCATGCAAGTGTGTTTGCTTAGATAGGCAGATGGATGATGTGATTCATTTCTTTGGAAGATTCACCAAGGAAAAAAGAAGAACTGTCTTGGCACATTGCTTATCGTTGTTATCAGCAATTAGCAGATAAGAATGCATTCTAAGGAATTTCACGTCACAAATGAGCGTTGTCAATTTGAATGTTGGGAAACCAAAACCAGATATCATCCCTCAG
>CAAE01014992.1:698774-771876 GCA_000180735.1 Tetraodon nigroviridis | reverse complement strand
GTATGAGGAGGAAGCATGGACGGGACTGAGATAACCGAGTCCATCGGCCCTCAGGACACAGGTAAGGCCCTGGGTCTGCCTTTTTAGTCATTGTCCGCACGTCTGTTGTGTCTGTAGTGATGTAAGACTTGAACTCGCTCATCAAGGCACACTCATGCAGAGTGCATCAAAGGGGTATTTCAGTAAAGGTAGTCCTTCTCTGCTCCAGGAAGATGGGTGAGAGCCTTTTTTGGCACCCGTTGCTTCCACTTCAGAGCTAATTGAAAGGGTTTATCTTGAGCTATGAAGCTGCGATGGCTGTGTATTTTTCCCTCCCTTTCCTCCTTCCATCTTTCCTCCTGCTTTTGAGATTGGCATTGAGGTGCAGTGGGAAAGAGCCCAAGGCTAATGCCCTCTAAAAGCTTTTTAAAATCCCATCAGTCTCTCCAGACCCATTTATGTGCTTTTTATGTGTGTACATCCCATCATGTGATCATGGCTCCATTCTTCTGGCCTCGGTGCCGTCCTGTTGCTGCGGTAGAGCTGTCGAGCATTGAAATACTTTAGTTTTTAAAATAAAAGAATGAAGACAGTTTTTTTTTTCCTCCACATTTTATTCGGCTTTGCAAGCTTAAAAGTCGCTTGTCCGACCAGAAAAGCCTCATGCAACGTAAAGTCGACCAGCAAGCCAACATTATTTAATTCCAAATAGCTTTAAACTTTTAAAATATGTCCATATATTTGCTGGCTTTGTCTCATTGTCACATTAGCCTAATTACGTCTCAGCAGACTGTTAATAAAGGTTTTGCATGGCCTAAAGTCTCACTGCCAGGTACATCAGGGAGTTGTTTCATGTGATTAGGACTGTGAATTGAGGGGTTTTTTTTTTTTTGGTCATTTATTCATTCCGACTTAATGCTAGTAAAACTGGGTACTTGTATTTCATGCAGAAAATCTCCCCAAAACAAATGGAACCTCTGTTTGTTTCTTTATATGGCCCTCTTGTTGATGATCTGTACTGCTTGAAGCAGGTTTACTGCCATCACTGCCTGAGGATCATTAAATAACATCTTTGGATCAAAGTCTCTTTGTTCTTACTGTGCCTACGCAAACATTTTTTTTCAGTGGGTCTGCAAACAGCGAGGAAGAACCTGACCGAACCAGTCGATTTTGGGATGAGCTGTCTCACGTTGGCCTTCCTCAACATCTCAACGTCCAGTCTCTCTTTGAGTCAGGTAAAATCATTGATTCTACATCGGCCTGACCTGCACCGGATATTTTAGTACACAATTTTAAAAAAAGCACTCATTTGCACCGCTTCTTTCATCTTTTTAGGGCAATGCTGGGCACATCAGAGTTGTGCCTTGTGGTCTGAGGGTGTGTTTCAGGGCGAGGGACAATCTCTGCTTAATGTGGACAGAGCCATATACTCAGGGAGCACAAAGGTGAGTCAGACGAGAACGTTCGTGCGCTAATAGGTGTGCATACCATGTTGATGTGCTGCAGCATGGAGGGAGTCTTCATGAGGCGCTGCAAAGCTGATGGATCAGACTGACTGGTAAAGGTCGACCTGGCAGCGTGGATCTGTCAGCTGTGAAATGGAAAAGGTCACGCCACTCAGCGAGGCTGAGCTCTCATGGTAGCTTAGCGCTCCGTGTTGCAGTGACACAACTCACAGCTTTCTGATTGTGTTGGTCGCCCATCAGCAGTTTCTCTACTTGATCTCAAGAGCAGCTATTAGCACTTGCTGGGAGAACTGAGAGGGGATAGGGAATGGGTGAGGCTCCAACAGAAGTGTGATCATCAGGGGGCTAAAATTGGTTTTAAATTAAGGTGATTCTAACTGAGGGTTTAACTGAAGGTTTTTCTTTTAAGTGATCACTCCTAAAGAGAAATTTAAGGATTTGGTTGTTTAGGCCTTTGTTAAAGCTGCTGTCAAATAAAATACTGTTCAGGGTTCATTGTTTCCATCACCACCACTTAAATGTGCAGATTTTAACTGTGTACAAAGACATATTTAATGATTTTGCCCTTTCTGCAGCACTGTGCATATTGTAAGCGCCTTGGAGCATCCATTAAGTGCTGTGCTGAAGGATGTGCTCAACTCTACCATTACCCCTGTGCGGGGGCAGCTGGAACCTTTCAGGATATCAGGAGTTTCTCGCTTCTCTGCCCAGAACACACTGAACAGGCCATTCACAAATGTATGTTTGGTATAGCTGTCTTGTTTGCTGCACAGTCAATTGGAAAATATATGACACCAGTACTGTCTGAAGTTGAAATGTTCCTTCATGAACTGAGCTTAACTGGCTGTGTTGAATGTTCCTTCATGAACTGAGCTTAACTGGCTGTGTTGTTTCCCAGTTGTAGATGATGTACATTGCACACTGTGTGATAGCCCAGGGGACCTGCTGGACCAGCTCTTCTGCACCAGTTGTGGTCAGCATTACCACGGGATATGCTTGGATATGGCTGTGACCCCTCTAAGAAGGGCAGGTTGGCAGTGCCCCGAGTGTAAAATCTGCCAGACTTGCAAGTAAGTCTCCTACCCACCCACATATGATTTTATATGTGGGTGGGAATCTGTGCTCATGTAAAAGACCAAAAAAAAAAACAACCCTTTTTCTTTCTTGTGTAGGAACCCAGGAGAGGACACCAAAATGCTTGTGTGTGACATGTGTGACAAAGGTTACCATACCTTCTGCCTGCAACCTGCAATTGACTCTCTTCCTACCAATGGATGGAGATGTAAGGTAAGAAAACCTGGGACATTTAGCACCATACTGGAGGAAATTGTACAAAGTCTGCACAACCAGGACCCCTACCTGCAATGGTTTTTGCTGGCTGCTGCAGATTTTCTGGTTGTTGGCAACCCTTGAAAACACAATCATGACTTGTGACTAGCTGTTCTCAGATGAAAAGAGAACTTGGAAACCCCATTTTGTCTGTGTGACATTTACTGAGTTAGAGGGAAATGTGGGGAAGAGCCTGTGTTCAATTGTCTGTGCGCTAGAGACTTCTTTCCTTGTAGTGGTTTGTGCTTCTCATGCTTATGAGATGACTCATGTAGGCATGTTTTTGAGGCCTCCGTTGCACTGGCACGAGTGTTTCGACTCACGTAAAGTAGTTGTTTTGTTGTAAATGAGTTTCCTTTCTGCAAAAAGATTTCTAAAATGTAAAAGAGGATCCTCAAATGAACTACCCGAGTTCAATACCTCAGAAAGCTGCATTCATTTCGAGTAGGTTTTCAGAGTTTCGCTAATGAAGAAGACTTTTATTTTTTTTTTGGTCTTTAGAACTGCAGAGTTTGTGTGCAGTGTGGAACAGAAAACAGCAAGCAATGGCATCACACAAGCCTGGTGTGTGAGAACTGCATCCAAAACCAGGACCCTGCTCTGTGCTGTCCGATGTGTGCCTGCATCCTGGACCCTGAGCATCAAAAAGATTAACTCCTATGCCACATTTGTAAAAGGTAAGACAAAATGACGTTTTGCCTAAATGCGTCACCTTCGTGATCTTTATTTGTTGCTGTTTTAAATGTGGAGTATGCAGCTTGCGTTGAGAATGTTTAAAAGCAGTAAAACGATCGTAGTCATCCATGGTATTTATGTCACATTGATTTACTTTTAGGAGAATCCTACACAACATTCCTGTGTTCTTCTTTCAGATGGTTACACCTGGAGTGTGAGCGTCAGAACTCAGGCCAAGCAGAAATCCACCCCAGAGAAGACTACATTTGTTCCAGCTGTAGGTCTCCTGCTGCAGAGCAGACAGAGGATATGGACACCAGCCCAGAGCTCAACCCTCAGTCTGCCGCCATGCACACAGACGCTGAGACAGACCTGCAGCCGGCTAAAAAGCACACAGACCTTGAATTTGGCACCAAGCTGCCTCCTAAAATGCACAATGACCCGAAATCCCAATTACTCGCTGTTCCATTGCACTCGGATCCAGGGCCTGTTCAGGCCACCGTCCAGGAGGAGAAGCTGGACGCGTCAGCCGCAAGGCCTGGTGGGTTGTTGTTCCAAAGTAGCAAAAGCATAAGTGTTTGCGGTGATCTTATATTTACCCGTGTTCCCCCTTATAGTTATACAAGTATTATCATGTTTTATAACATATGCTTTTAAAGGTATTCAAGGGTATAGATCATCATAGACATAACTGATTCAAAGCACACACAAATCTTTGTTCTTTCTGGTAGTCGTTCGGTGTTTTTTACGCTTTAAAATGTTTAACAGTTTTGAGTGTTCCAAGCAGTGTTGCATTTCAGTTCCTGAAACTTTGAGTTGCAGTTGTTGCAGATGAAAGGATAGCTTTTTTTTTTTTTTTGGACTAAGTAGAAAGAAGGAACCATCCTCTCCATTTTAGGAATCTTCTTTTCCAGATGTATTCTACAAGTCAACTTAATAGATTTACTAGACTTTGAAACAGCAATTCTGAAATTAAAAATAATTCCTGTCAGCTGAGAACATGTTCTGCCTGTTTGCATGAAGAAGCCTGAACCTCAAGCAGACTTGTCCCTTTAATAGGGCAGGCTGGTATCAGGGAAACTGAAGAGGAGCTAGAGAGAGAGGAGCTTTGTGAAGCCATGCTGCCCACTCTGTCTAGACTATTTACTGCAAGAGAGTCTGCATCAGAGTAGCCTGATGATGAAGACCATAGTTCCCTTGCCTTTCTTCCAGCTATGTTGGCTCATTTATTGGTACTCGCACGGTTACATCATCTTCTTGAATGTATAAATGTTATTTCTTTCTAACTGGCTTTTGCTTTGAACTTGCTTTGCCTTATCAGGTTTGTCTGGAAGGGCCAAATGCTTCTTTTAAGAGATGCGTACTTGGATGCATGAAAAAATGTGGTTTAAGCTTTAAATGCTTCATGAATGCATTTGCCAGAATGTTGGATCATCTTTAGCTTGTTGAAACTTAAGGACCTCTTGTGCTGTAACGTTTTATCCCAATAATTGTATTCCTATAATTTAGGTAGCAGTTTCAAATGACACTAGTTCTGTTAGAGGCAGAGTTAATAGAAAGACATTGGACCTTGGTGTTATTTGGTTGACTTTGGTGGTATATTTCTTTTCATCTCTTCATCAGCTAGCATCACTCTTCAGGCGTTTACCGGTAGTTGTTCAGCTGCCAAATATGGTTCAGAGCAAACCTGTAAATTAAAGTTTGACCGGGCTTAGGGCTTCTGACGTGGTCATGAAAGCTCTGTATTTAGCACTAGCTTTCCCTCTTTAGCCGTAGAGTTGTAGGAAGCAGGGTGCTAGCGTGAATGAGGACGTGTGTTGAGCCTGGTCAATAGTTAAAGGCTTGAGATGGTCGGAGGCTCATATCCTAATTGACTTTTTGGCATCGGCACCGGATGAGCACCTGCAAGCTGCACAGTCATGAGCTCAGAGCACACAGACCCTGGGATGTTGGTTGCCATAGCGACCCCCTTCCCTGGCAGAGATGCTTAGCAGGTGCATGCCTGTATCAGAATCAGTGTGACACGGGAACCCGTGGGTTGAAATGGTGGGCCCCTCATTAAGACTAGGCTATCTGTATGGTCAGAGGCTGTAGGGCAGAATAATGCCTCAATGTACGGTGGCCATTTTGCTTGGAATGAGAGCTACTATTCATACTACATGCATTCGTACATGGGTTAAATGCACTGATATGAATAATACAAAAATAAGTTGTCAAGGGATTGTTTATGGTGTATGTCACAATATGCACAGAGACTTACTAATCATTCTGTGTTTTCTGCATTATTTACTCTTTATTTCTGCACTTATTTCTGAAGCCTCTGCATATACTTATATTTTGCAGTGTGGTGGCAATGTTTGGCTATGTGGCTGGCACCTCAAAAAGCAGCTAAATACAAAGAAGGGGAATATCTGATGTATTTTTCTAGGAGACACAATGCGGAACAGAATAGCTGTTCAAAGACCAGAAGGGAACTCCACAGATTGTCTGAACCCGCAAGGCTCTGAACAGGATAGTAACAGCTTTGTGGGCGTAGAGATAGGCAGCGAGAGAGGGGGATGGGGGGAAATGTCTTGAGAATGTTCGAGATAATTGGTAATACATAAAAATATACATTATATTTTTTAACTCTCTTTTTCAGATGTCTCAGCAACATTGGACCTTGAAGGAGAGCCTACTGAATCAGCCGTCAGTGAAACTCCAGCAGAATTCAAAACAGGTTTGTCCACCTTTTCTGGACGGTGCATAATCCACTTCATTCACAAGAATTATTATTTCGTTAGACACATAAATAAATTAACATGACAGTAATTTTTCTTTCTAGCTTTTGCATAATTTCTTCTAAAAATACTGTTGTTTATTGAAAATTACATTTAAAAATCCAAGCAGTGGTGATTAGACAATCACATTACTAAGTTTCAGACTTGAGCGACTACATTATTTCCCGCAGAAACAAAAGCAGCAAGAAGCTCCACAGAGAGATCCACATCTTCAGTGGCTCCCATGCAGGAGCCCGAGTCCTTTCCCGTCGAGCCCTCTTTGAAGCCGCTACCTACACAGGATGCCGCATCAGTAATCAAACCAGCAAAGACAGAGGTCTGCTCTGCAGAGGGCCTGCTCACTTTTAGCACAAAGGATAGTAAGGCCATCAGCCCAACCACCAAAGAACCAAGTACTACGTCAGTACCACACGCAGAGCAACCGATGGAGGTCTCCTTATCCAAGCCTTTGAAAACCGAGGAGGTCGGGGAACCTTTAACGGAAGGTGTTCAAAAAGAATCCCTCATGGAGAAGGGTGAGGGCGTTTTTTACAGGAACCTTTCAGAGTCTGTGAAACCATTAGGATCCTGTAAAGCGGAGGAGAAGTTGGCTGTTGAAGACATCAAGGCTAGTCTGTCACTTTCCAACCAGTCTACAGAGGAGACTCCGCTGAAGACATCTGTGGAAAGATTAGCAGAAATGATTTCCTTTCCTTCTCACTCCCCTCTGGGCCGAGGAGCTAGTCCCAGAGAACTGCTCCAGACTCAGAGCCGACCTTTGCTGGGCGACCATAGCAGTGCAGTGCCAACAACCACACTTATACCCCTTCCCCCTAAAATTGGAATGGGAAAGCCAGCAATCACCAAGAGGAAGTTCTCACCGGGGAGGCCAAGAGTGAAGCAGGTAGGATCCCTTGAATATCACAGAAATCAACTACTCTGCTTCAGGTTTCTAAGCTCCAGCTGCCTTTACACACCCTGCCCAATTTATATTTCTGAGTGAGTGCAGGCCAATGTGTGGCATGCTCTTAGGGGCTGTTGTTACCTTACGGTCCAATCACAATGGTTCAGCTTTCATCAGATATGTTTTTCATCTTCTTGTGCCTCTCCACCTGTCTTCTGTAAACCCTTGTAATTGATCTCACTTTCTTCGGTGAGATTTTTCCTGGGTGAACCTCACTTTTCTTTTTTTCTTTACATCAAATATACTTAAGGATGCTGTTCCACAACGTGCCCAGTCTGTTCATCTTTTCTCTAATTTATAACGCTTGCTTTTTTAAACACAGTGACCCTCATTTCTGAAGCATATCTTTTTTTCATTGGACCGCGGCCATTTTCAAGCGCTCCCTGCACCTTTTGTGAATGAAGCCGAGGACGTACTCTTACTTTGTCTTGTTGCTAACCACTGTGATGGGATCAGTCCAGGGTGGATTTGTTTCATTTCTGGCTTCCTATTTTGTCTTCATCTACAGTTCCTACATTAGTCAGGAAATACCGGAGTGGCCAGAGCTAAGTCTGGAATAGTTAAGAGACAATAATGTGACATAAGGCATCCACGTTTATTAAACATTTTAGTGTTAGGTGACTACAACAGACTAAATAAATTCTTTTATTTTCATACAGCATATAAATATAGCAGCATGAGGGTCTATCAGTCAGCAGTAGGTAAAAACATTTCAACAAACCGACTAGAGATGAAGTCATTGTAATTAATTATAGTTGGTGCACAAACCACAATAATTGTCCGATATTCGTTGTTCCATTTCATACTACGGTATTAAAAATGCATGAACAAAGGCCAGGCTGTGGTGTGCTGTGCTGCTTTGCTTTTCCACTAGACTATTTTTCCCCTGATGCATCCTTGTGTACTGTCATGTTTCCTGCAGTTCTGTTCTGTCAACAACAGGGCAGTTGTAATTCCAAAAATTTTCCAGGGCTTTTAGCCTGAATAACCCATCAAATAGTGCCATGTAGAGTGCATCGTGCACAATTGTGCTCTTTAGTATTGTCTTGCAACTATTGCAAATAGGTCTCTAAAACTTGGCTGCATGAAATATTTTTGTGTTGCACATTACAACCAGATTCTGTGCTTTATGTTTCAGCATGTCCGGCTTTACTCTGCAGAGCTCTGTAGATTATCATGTTTAGAATAGTTCCCAAAAGGCATATGGCATTTCAAGATCACCACATCTTCCTAACATCTTTCTTGATATGTTTTTTTTTTTTTTTTCTGAGCTGGCTTTGTTTTTAAGTTGCTGCATTTTGTCACCCTCTACTCCCTCCCTTTCTCTCACTCTCACCCACCCTCCCTTACCTAGGGTGCATGGAGTCCCCATAGCAGTGTGAGCTCCCCCTTGTCTTGGTCACCAGACCAGCCAGAGGGGTGGGATGTCCAAAAGACGAGGCAGTCGTCTGGCAGCCCCGGCTGGACCATCAGAGTGGTAAATAATGTGGCTTATCAGAGACAGAAGGGCAGCGGCTGCCTTCTGTTTGCCCCGTGCTTACCCAAGTGACACACACTCTTGGAGTGTTCTTTAAAGTCACCGTCATTCATCCTCCACCACAATCAAATCGGTCATGGTGTTCAAGTGAGGTGCAAAACAGCCTAAAACATTCCTCGGGCAGATATAGCATCAGTTGTAAAATCCAAACAATTTTTTGGATACTTGTTTTACTAGTCAAAGGTCAAAGTCATCTTTTATCAGCAAAGCCTTGTCATTTCTCTTTGTTTTTCCTTCTTTTTAACGCGGTGAAAAAGTCTATGCACTTGGTTGCCATGGAGACAAGTATTGCTGAAAGCTTCTTGTGGGTTAGTTGGTGTGCTGCAGTAGGACTCCTACTTTGTTAAACACCACTGCACAGTATTTCTATCGAGAGGGTGTGAGTCAGTGCCGGAAGTCTTTTTCACCTAAATTTCACTGGCCATAAGCAGTGCGTAGCTATCGTTAACATTTTACCGACAACATATTGCCATGTTTAGGCAGTAAGTGACCTTTTTAGGATCAGGCTGAATGGTTTTACTCTCTTTTGTTTATCTGGTCAACCAGAGGAAAAAAGGGAAAGTCATTATTAGGGGTGTGCCTGCTGTATCCATGTCCATGTTTTTGGTCTCACAGCAGACTCACCGTTTTTTCTGCTTCTACAGGGACGAGGCTCAGGCTTCCCTGGGAGGAGGCGACCCAGAGGGGCAGGACTGTCAGGCAGAGCTGGGCGTGGCAGGGCCAGAGGCAAGAACGGTGCAAATGCCAGCATCAATCCTGGGGTACGTACTGTCACTTGCATGTCATCAGAAATTCTGCAGGTCTTTGGCAAACATCGGACTTCATGCAGGACACTGTTTGTTTTTGCCTCCAGCTGAAGACATGACTAATTAATTGTGAACAGTGTTCTTGCTAATTATGGAATGAACTGGAAATAATGCACATTTCAATAATGGATCTTTATTTGACATTATAAATTACCGATTTACTTAATTAAACAATAGAAGAGGAAGTACATGAAGATGTTTTCTTTTTTCAACATGCAGGTCATCACAGTAGAAACGCCATACCCAGTCAAAGAGGAGGAGGAGAATGCGATGCACAACACCGTGGTCATTTTTTCCAGCAATGACAATTTCACACTCAAACAGGTGTGTGTAAATGCTTAGAAGAGTTAATTAGCGTTAAAAAGTGTCCTTTAGATACTTTAATTTTTGGGGGGGGACACTAATGGAAGTTGAATATTTTGATTGTAGTCCTCAGAAAAGTTAAAAAATATATATATATATAGCATACCAAACCAAGTTGTAATACTTGGTTTAACACCAGCTAACTGCATTTTTATTTTTGTTATGAATGTTCTGCCTGTCAAATGAGCTCACTAATGACGTAATGTTTTTATTTAGGACATGTGTGTGGTCTGTGGAAGCTTTGGTCTTGGTGCAGAGGGCCGTCTCTTGGCCTGTGCTCAGTGTGGCCAGTGCTACCATCCATACTGCGTAGGCATAAAGGTACATTTAGTTTTGAGTTGGGCGTGTACTCTGTTCAATTCAAAAATAAAGAAAAGTCATATTCTTCGGAGGAGATGAACATCTCCCTGTGCTCTGACAGATCAACAAGGTGGTGTTAAGTAAAGGCTGGCGTTGCCTGGAGTGCACAGTGTGCGAAGCCTGTGGGCAGGCCACAGATCCTGGTCGGTTACTGCTTTGTGATGACTGTGACATCAGCTATCACACCTACTGCTTGGACCCTCCCCTGCAGAATGTCCCTAAAGACAGCTGGAAGTGCAAATGGTAAGCAGCAGATTAGCGCCCTCAAATTTTAAATTAAGCTTTGTTTTTAAATGACCTTCATTTAAAATAGTCTCAGTTAAATTGAAACAGTAACTGTTTAATTTATTGTTGGGAGTAATTGTCGAAAAAGTTTCTCTCTGTTTTTTATTATCAGCATGTTTTAAACATTCAGCACCTGGTTCAAATTAAATTGTCCTTGTGTTTTAAAAATCCATCAAAATTTCTAAATGATGTGTAGCCATAAAATTGACTTTTGCTAATATTTGCTGCTGTTGACTTTGATTAAATTCCACTTTCCCGATGAACCGTTGGGAAATTACCTCTGCCGTCCATCCTGCAGGTGTGTGACTTGCACCCAGTGTGGTGCCACCACCCCAGGTCTAAGGTGTGAGTGGCAGAAGAATTACACCCAGTGCGCTCCCTGTGCTAGCCTCATGACATGTCCCATCTGCCTCGTGGACTACAGTGAAGGCACCACAATTCTGCAGTGTCGTCAGTGTGACAGGTTTGCAGCTTTTCCACAAAATCTTACACATTCAGGATAGTTAAATTAGTTTACATAAGTGACAAAACTGGTCTCTCTTTATCCTCAGATGGTTCCATGCGTCTTGCCAGAGTCTCCACTCAGAGGAAGATGTGGAAAAAGCTGCAGAAAATGGCTTCAACTGCACCATGTGTAGGACTTTCAAGACCACTAAAGGTTTGGGGACCGTCCTTCTCCGACTAAAACCTTGGACCGTGTTGTTTTTATTGGTTGCGGTCAGTGTTCTGATTTGTTTTTCTCCTTTTGTTGCTACAGTTATGACCAAGGCCAGAGACGTCATTGATCCCCAAGTTATGACGCAGATTTTCACAAAGGCTAAAGAAATGGGTAAATTGACTGCTTTAAAAAAATAGATCATTTTTCACAACAGACAGAATTTTAAGGACCTGTTTAGGTAGCACAACATGTAGGTTTCCATTTTTAAAGTTTTGAAGTCCATTTATTTGCACAAGGTCATTTAACTTTAAAATAGTGAAAATTCAGTAGAATAACACTAATTGTGTGAGCAATATAGGATTCTATGTAAGCGTCCAGTCTTAATTCTAATACTAACATATTATTTGATCGTATTCACACCACTGTTGCTTTTGGTTTTTCCAGATTTGTCCAGGACGTACACCCAAGATGGTGTCTGCCTGACTGAGTCTGGGCTTTGCCAGCTGACAGAGCCTGTCTGCCACAGCATCACGGCGCAGAAAACCTAAACCAAAGCTGAAGCTGAAGATCATAAACCAGAACAGCGTGGCAGTGCTTCAGGCCCCTCTTGATCCGCCTTCAGAGCATTCTCGTGACGAAGACATGGAGGACAACAGAGGTACTTTAACCCATCACAGGGACTTATTGACCTATTAGATTATTATCTTATGCCTACCCGCTTGACAGTGCAGTTTCTTACAGTAGCTTAAATTTCTCTCGTACAGTTGTGCATCTTTAAAACCAACCTGTTACAATTTTCTTCAAAAATATATTTACAGGTTATAATGATCCTGTGAGTAAATTATAGTAACAATAACAGTAAGTGTAGTTTAGATCCTGATGCATTGTGGTTTGTCTCTTTTTGCAGAAGCAGAGCTCCTCGATTGTGAAGTAAAGTCTGACTCGAGCCTTGAGCGAGAGCCTGTGGAGGATGACTCAAAGGGGGTGGACGGTGGCAAGAAGAGGAAGAGGAAACCGTATCGGCCGGGTAGGGCACCTGATTGAAGGAGACAGCTTCTTTGAAGCGTGAACTAAAGTACATTTATGCAGTACATGCTCGGATCTGTAGCTCTGTCATTTTATGGTCTTTGCTTTAGAAAGGCTTGTTTCCAAGGTTTTAGCTCTATATGTACTAAATATAAGAGCCTTACTCCAAAATGATATATTTAAGATATATTTATGGACTTTTTGCTAATAAATGACTGACTGATTGCTTTAAGGAATTGGTGGGTTCATGGTTCGCCAGAGAAATCGCCCTGGTCAAGGTCCTGGCAAGGCTAAACGATCTCTCTGCAGAAAGGACTCTTCTGGGTCGATGTCAGAGATTCCGCCTGGAAAAGATGAGGGTTTGTGCTAGACTTTTTTAAAATGTTTGCATTAGTGTTTTGTATTTATTAGTGTATAGCTTAGTCCTTATATGTCTATCCTGTTTTTACCTGTAGTTTTCATAAAATGTGTTTTAACCCCACCCCAGGAAAAGTTTGAGATCCAAAGTACTCTGTCTTAAAGGCATTTTGGTGCAGAGAGCTTTTTTTAGGGAACGTAGTCTAGAGAATCTCACTGCAGAGGGTACCAGTCTCTTCCCATTTTCTTTAAAAGGCTTCTGAATCCATTTTGAAATGGCTGAGGGGCTTTAACAGAAGACCACTTTGAGACCTCTCATCTTACACTGTCACCCTTTGTTGACAGAGCACATATAGGTGATGTGCATTATACCAGTGGCAGCTGTCAGGGTTGCTCTTAATAGCAGCACAGTATGGGAATCAAGTTTAGGTAAAGGTCCAAGTGAACCTCTTTAATAATAGAAATTGCAGTACACGACGCTTTTAATGTCTGTTGCACAAAAGAGCTGCAGTTTCATGTGATTGAAAATAGTGGATGACTTTTAGATATAAATGGTTGATGTGGAGGAAGGTGCTGAAGAAATGAGGCTAACCACTTCAGAGCCTGTCTCAGTTCTCAGTGGAATATCTTTTTGTACAGTCTATGGGGATATATTTGTGTGCGTATTTAAATTAGGCAACACTTCCCCATCTACCAAGCATTTAACTAGAAATTTGTCCCTGTATTAACCAAAAGCAGAACCTGACGGCCATGCCTGACCCTGCTACAAGATGTAGAGAGAGTTTAGTAAATTTGTCTGGGAAACCTTGCCTTCACCCTATATTTTGACTTTTTATGTTTAGGAGGCATTTTTTGGAAAAGATCTGCTGGACAAAAGCAAGCAGAACAGACATCAAGGAGTAGAGACGGGCCTGCTGGAAGAAGGCCAAAGCCAAGTGGAGAGGAAATATTCTGCTTCTACGTTCCTAGACCCTTCATCTGACCCTCTGCTTAGCGCCTCAGCAACTGCCCTCCCTACCAGACCAGCTGCAGGACGTAAGTATATTGGTTAGCCGGTAGATTTCTGGGGTGACCTGCAGTCCACGTGAAAGCAGTTTCTGGTTTACAGAAGACATGTGTGCTAACTTTTAGCAGATATAATTACAAAGATAAAGAACGTTGTGTTCTTTAAAATACAACATATGTAAGCCATAAAGAATACTTCACGTAGTGCTAAGTAAGAGGTTTTTGTAATGTTCAGGAGAACCATAAAACATCACCACCATTTCCAGTTTGTTTTTCCTGTGCATTCAAGACCAGGCTCCACATGTCATCCAACAAAATGATTTCTTACCATATTATCATGTTCTTTTGACATCGCCATTTTTCATTTATGACAGTTTGGCTTCCTTTTTCTTTTTTTTTTGTTTTATTTCCTCTTCATCTGCAGAGCCATCTGAAGAACCATTAGTTGATCTTTCCGATGTTCTGAACACTGATCCCGACATCTTGGGAATGCTCGGAAAGCCAAGCGGTGACTCTGGTGCGTGATATGTATCTCACAAACAGCCACAGTGGCAAGAATTTATTAAAGGCCACCTAACTGTGGGTTTGCACCATCTTCCTTGCGGCTAAATAATTTGCTTAGACACCATGTGAGGTCTGCTTTTCTTTTTTCTTTTTCTTTTTTTTGTTTGACTGTTCATACTTTGTAGCAGTACCTTTTACTTTAATCCCCTAATTTTATTTTTTGTTGGCATTGTCTGAACCGTGTTGTGCTTTTTGTTTCTGTAATCACACTTATTTCAATCATTTTATCTGGTTTTGGGTTCTTGTAGGTCTTGATTTTTGCCCCTTCCAGGTTGACAGCTCACCTCCTGCTTTTGGTAAGGGTGCTATGGCCTACTAATCCCTTGCTTTAGTGCATTCTTTCTCTCTTGCTGTTTGTGTGTGTGTATGTTTAAGTTTGAATGCATAAAAGCTGCTTTATACTGTTTTCTACAGCCTTTTCTGATTGTTTTAACATGGATTGCTTGGTGCTTACCTAACCCAGTGTTCTGCGTATGGTGTGTCAGTCTGTCAAACCTTTAAACTTAGATTTTATTTTACGCTCAATATTCATACCTTTGTTTTTAAGTACAAAAAGTACATGCGTATGCAGTGTTTTTTTAATTTTCAAATATTTAGTTCAGACCTTTTAGTATGATGGCAATTTCATTATATATGTATTTTTGGATTGCCAAAAATGTCTGTGATTAACAAGTGACAGAAGAACACATCTGAACTGTTTTCATATTACAATAGTTCCATCCTAAATGAAATATGCCAGTGCTAATATAACTATTATTTTCAGTGGGTGTTATGTGTGTAATCAAGGTGGTATGACTTCCTTGTTTAAAGGAAAAAGGACATTGCCGTTATTCATGTGTTGGTATAATTGTGCTGAGAAGCAGTATGACCTGTCTTGTCTCTCCACTGTCCCTAACAAACAGGAACCTCAAGAAGTTAATTTTTCTTTCTTTTTTTTCCAATTACATTGGGTGTTTTTACCTGAAAGTTATTTATCATATTTTGCATGTTCTCTATTTCCACAGGTGGGCTGGACATTGGACCACTGACAGAAAGTTCCCCAGTGGCACCCCCTTCTCAAATCGGCCGGAGGACACCTCGATCTTTACCAGAAGAGCCCCTGGACGGCATTCTTAGCCCAGAGCTCGACAAAATGGTCACTGATGGTCAGTGTGATTACCCAGACAGGCATATTCTTCTTATTTACTGTATTATTTTGTGTTCTTAAAGTATATGTTTTGTTTTTATTTGGTTTTTTTAGAGTCAATTCTCAGCAAACTCCAAAAAATCCCAGGTTTGTATGTCCATTTACTTAAATCTTTGGTTACTTCTAATATATTATTTTCCTTATTTTATTTACTATATTTTAATTGATTTTTGGAGGTTTTTTTAAACTTGTTTTTTGTTTGTTAAACTAGTTGTGTTATATCTATTTGCACACTGTGTTGCAGAGTTGGAGGGTAAAGATGTGGAGGATCTTTTCACAGCTGTCCTTAGTCCCAGCACCAACCAACCACCTCCACCACCACAGGTGCCTCACCCCCAGGGTCCAGGACCCTTTCCCACTGCACCTGGCACTAGAATGCCTCATCACAACACAGGTACCTCTCTGAACACTGTTATTTTTAAGAGATGGAACTTTTTCTGTTTCTTTTTTAAAACATGTGCTTCTTTAATTGCGTAAAGGAAACCCCATGTTTCCACGGATGCCGATGATAAATGGTTTGATGGGACCAAGTCAACAGCGCTTCTCTATAAATCAAGGAGCAGGGCCCTGCGTGCCTGACACCTTTCCTCCCCTTAACCGTATGCCTTTTACTGACAATCCAAGGTATTGTATTGCGTTGTCAAATCGAATTTTTTTCTGCCGTTTGGCATGAATGGTGATGAGTTATCTTTTGTTGTTATTGTAGGGATAAAAAGTTCAATCAAATGCCTAAAGAAGCAGTTGGGCCTTGGCCCTCCTCTGCACATGTCCCTGGCCCTACACCACCTGGACCATTGCCTGAGGGAGAGACTGAAGCCATGTCAAATGCCCAAAGGAGTACACTTAAATGGGAAAAAGAGGAAACACTTGGAGAACTTGCCACTGTTGCACCTGTTTTATACACCAATGTCAATTATCCCAACCTAAAAGATGAATATCCAGGTTTGTTACATTTTTGTTTTGTAAAAAAAAAAACTATAGGTGTTCTTCATGCTGAGTAAATGAAATGTATAATGATTTTTTTGTTTGTTTTGTTTTGTTTTGGTTTTTTTTACTGTTTTTAAGTGAAAAATAAATCAGACCATAAAGAGTTGTTACATGTTTTCCACAGAAAATATTGGGCTATTTAGCTGTATGTCATAGTACTTTTGATTTTTTTTCCACAGACTGGTCTACAAGAGTAAAGCAAATTGCAAAACTTTGGAGGAAAGCTAGCTCTCAGGACAGGGCTCCATATGTGGTAAGGTCACTTGTTGAAATGATCCTTTGTTGAACTTCACGTTGCTCTAATCATTTGCCAACTTTAAGAATTGTTATCAACCAGTAATCTGCATCCTTTTGTTGGTTATTAACAAAAAACTGATCTAGTTATGTGAAATTTTGCCAAAGCAAGCTGGCTATGACTATATGCCTCTGATGATATTTTATACATGGCAACTGTGCTTCAACTATGTGAAATATGTATAGTTGATATGTAAAACAGGCACTTGTAAAAACTTTTCAGCATCAAAGTTAATTCGACTGAGAGCCATGTAACCTGCCTATCCTTTTTATTTTTTAAGTGTCCATTATTGTGTTTTTTGATTGCTGTTTAGCAAAAGGCAAGGGATAACCGAGCAGCCCTGCGTATCAACAAAGTCCAGATGTCGAATGAAACGATGAAGAGGCACCATCTCCAGCAGCAGCAGCAGCCCCCTGAGGTGTTTGATCCCAACATACCACTAGACACAGAACTGCTGTTTAAAGACCCTTTGAAACCAAAAGAGTCAGAGCATGAACAAGAGTGGAAGTTTAGACAGGTAAGAGTGTATGCAATGAAGCCAGGCAATGCAGCGGCAGGTCCACTTAATATTAAGACAGCTAAGAAGTGGTGGTTTAGTAAAACTCCGTAATCTGGTGCACTGTCCTCAACATTAACCCCGATGACATTGGTGGTTAGTAGGTCCGGTTCATTTTTGGCATGACTTGACAGACTGATATATATAAATATATATCACATTATTTTAAATGTCTAATTCTACTTTTAATTGTATCCTTTCTGCAGCAAATGAGACAGAAAAGCAAACAATTGGCCAAAATTGAAGCAACTCAGAAACTAGAACAAGTTAAAAATGAGCAGCTTCAGCAACAGCAACAGCAACAGCAGAGCAATACCCAGTCGGAAGGAAATGGCAGCAACAGTGGAAGCCAGAGCCCAGCCTCCCAGCCCAGCAATGGAAGCATGTCACCCATGCAGCAACACAACTGTAAAGAAGGTTTTGCAAGGCCACAGCTGCCAGGGACACCAACTTCATGTCCTCCAGAGGATGTCTTCTTACGACCACCTCCTCCTCCTCCATCTGGCCCTTCTTCCCAGCCTCAGTCTCCCCAGGTATTTTCACCTGGATCCTCTGGTTCCAGACCCTCTTCTCCATGGGACCCTTATGCTAAAATGGTTGGGACACCAAGACCACCAAATATTGGACCAAATACCTGTCGCAGGATACCTGTTGAATCTGGTAAATCTCCCTCTTCCTTAATGGAACACCAGGAGAGAGGGAGGCCATCCCCTGCTCACGAATCATTTGGTTCACCGACATCCATAAGCAGTGACCCTTATGCCAAACCACCAGACACCCCAAGACCAACTAGTGAAATTGACCCTTTCCTGAAACCCATTGGTCCCCCCAGGGTCAGTCAGGCTGCTCAAGGAAGACCCCCAATGGGTTCTCCAGGCAGAGACCCTTACTCGAGGCCTATGATAAGAAATGAGGCTTATCAGCGGATGGCCCAGAATAGGATGATTTTGTCTGACCCTTATTCAAGGCCGTTACTAGCGCCAATTCCTGGAAGCAATGAGGCTGGCTCAGTCCCCTTGTTCAAAACGCCAATGCCCCCTCCTCAGACCCAGGATGCCTTCAATCGACAAGGCACGAATTGTACTGAGAGGTTTTCACAGAATCACCAAAATGACCCTTATGCACATTCTCCTCAAACCCCAAGACCATCTGGAAATGAGAATTTCACCAGTCCTCCAAGGATAGGACAGCATCACTCTCAGATGCATTCATTTGCTCAGCCAGGACCAGTAAATCAGATGGTCAGGAATCCTTATGCTCATGCACCTTCCACTCCAAGGCCTGATCATTTCACATATGATCCCTTTGTCCAACCTTCTCAGTCTCCAGGCGGTCGATGCACAAATGAGCCTGGTTCTCAACCGCGACCATTTTTTGAGTCTTTTGCACGAGCCCCTGGAACCCCACGCCCACATGACAATTATGGACAGCCTTCAAACCCTAGCCCATCTTCAGATCCTTACTCACAAGCTCCTTCAACTCCTCGTCCTACTGGAATGAATCAGTTCACCCAGCAGGCTCATCCTGGTCAAAGAATGTCACCTTCCCATTCAATGGACCCTTATGCTCAACCACCAGGTACCCCAAGACCCTCTGTTGGAGAGAGGTATTCCAAGTCACCTGGTAGCCAAAGAGGGCAAATGGAACCATTTGTTAGCGCAAGTGGCCCATCAAGGTCAGATGATGTGTTTTCCCAGCCTGGAATCCAAAGACCCATGCCTAATGACCCATATGCCCAGCCTCCCGGAACTCCACGCCCTGGACAGGGACCAAGATTAGGACCGATGGGAAGCCAGGATCCTTTTTCTTCACCCCAAGGCAGGCTTCAAGAGCCGTTTTCCCACCAAGGCTCACAAACACCTAAACATCCTAGTATTTCAGAAGATGGGTTCACTCAGTCACCCTCCAGAAGACCTGCTCAGACACCTGGCCATGACCCATTTGAACAAACCTCTATTATACACTGCCCACAATCAGCAGAGAAAGTGGACATGAAAGATCAGTCAGGTGTTGGCAGCAGCGGAACTGTCCCCCAAGCCACAAGCCAACTATCCAACAACTCACAAATGCCGAGTACTCCCTCTGAGGCTCAGAGTGTTTCGCTCGCTGAGAGTGAGGAGAGACTCAGACAGGTAAAAGATCACTAGGGTTTTAATGATCACCTGTAACAAATAAACTGATTAGCTGAACTGGTGTTAATTATTTAGTATCTACACATATGTGTTTACAGCTACATTTGTAATTATAGCACATAAAAACTAAACTCTGATTGGCATTCCAGAATGGAAAATATGCAGTTGTAGGTAAAGAAAAGGAGCTTTGGCTGGCATTAAGAAATATAGAAATATATTGTGTTGTTTAGGTGGCCAGACTTAACTAAAAAAGTTCCTAAAAAAATTGTCATATCTCAATGCTCATTTTTGTGTTGAACAGAGACAACGGATTAGAGAACTAATCCTCAAGCAGCAACAACAGAGGAGTGCAATTCGTCAGGAAAGGGGACCTCAGGACACTGCTGGAAATCTAACTGGACCACGACCCTGGACCCAGGAAGCGAATGTGCAACAGGGGGAAATGTTCAACCGACCTCCTCCTCCTTATCCAGGACAGGGACCCATGAGGGGTCCAATGCGTTTTCCTGGACCTTTTCCAGGTGATCAGAGGTTCCCTTTCCCTAATGAGGGACAAGGACCCCGGACCCCACTACCTGGAGATCCAAGCTTGAGACATCAGGGACCAAGGTTGGTATTGTATCATTATACATTAAATCAGGTTTTATACTTTCTAACACAATATTTAACATTGCAACAAATAAATCCTCTATTTATATCATTTTTCCCATTTAAGAATGGCATTTCCACCTCTTGGACCTCATGGCCCTCAGGAGTTCTTTCAGCGTGGGCCACATCCTGGTCAAGGTGTCCCTCCTCAAATGAGACGGCCCATGCCAGCTGAAATGGCAAAGAGCATAGGAGGCAACTCTATGGGGATTCCTCAGCACTTCTCAGCGCATGGTATGCCAGTACAGCAGCACAACATCATGGGCCAGCCATTCATTGAACTGCGCCACAGGGCAGCAGAAAACAGGCCGCGGATGCCGTTCCCACCTGGTGCCATGCCAGGAAACAACATAGATCTGAACATGCATGTTCAGAGACCACCAGGGTTTCCAGGTGTGCCTGATTCCAGGTTCCCTATAAATCAAGGGCTCAGGATGGTAGACCCCATGGTCAGCCAGGCTGGGCACGTACAACGATCTGGCAGCATGGACAGTCTTCACCAGCAAGGCCAAATGCCAGGAAACAGTGAACTCAAACAATCTCTGTTGATGAGATCCATGAGTCAGCCGGCCTCAAATGAAACCCAAAACATGTCAGCTTCTGTGGTACTGGCTGTTCCTCCTGTTGGGCAGATGGAGAATGTCTCAGTCACCAGCAGTGAAGCTGTAGAAGAGAAACTGGATGCAGAAGAATCGGCAGTCAAAGATCTTGAAGATGTGGAAGTCAAAGACTTGGTCGATGCTGACTTAGAAAACCTGAATTTGGATCCTGATGATGGCAAAGATTTAGATTTGGAAACAAATGACTTGCACCTTGATGACTTTTTAACATCTGGGAAGTTTGACATAATTGCCTATACAGACCCTGACCTTGATGACATCAAGAAAGACATGTTTAATGAGGAGCTGGATCTCAGTGACCCAATCGATGATAATGCTGACAGCTCAGACATGAGCAAAAACCCGAGCACTGGTGCGGATGCTTCAACTTCAGCGTCCTTACTGGTGCAGGCTGAAGCCTCACACGATCAGTCCTCTGCTGAGGTCAAACTGGAAACTCCTGGGGGTCAGGACTCTGGTCCTGTGGTGTCTGGTCCAGAAATCAAAACAGAGGTCAAAGATTGTCAAAAACCTTCAGTGGTGGGTGAACACCAAGCCATAACCTCAAACCAGCAGGGAGCACTCTCTGACCCCACTCCAGTTTTGTCGAGTTTACTCATTAAGCAGCAGCCTGAAGAGCAACCATTAAATCCAGTAATGGAATCTGTCAGTCAGGGGAGTAACCTCATGCCCCAGCAGAACCAAGCCATTGACACACAATGTGCTCCTGGAATTGTCATGGCTCAACCAATGTCCGAGGCCACCAGTTCAGGAGAATCTTCCATGACTGGTTTTGGAGCCGACCACCAGGCTGCACCAGCTCCAGGAGTGGACCAGGGCAGTCTGACACAGGCCCAGCAGGCGGCATTAAACCAGACAATGGGTCAGAATAGCCAACATCGTCCGCTTCTGTTGGAGGAGCAGCCGCTTTTACTGCAAGACCTTTTGGATCAGGAGAGACAGGAACAACAGCAGCAAAGGCAGATGCAAGCTATGATAAGACAACGCTCCAGTGACTCCTTCTTTCCTAACATTGGTAAATTATTTAAATCACTATTTTAATAAGGATTAATGTTGTGTTTAGGATTATCACGTGTAAGGTGTGTCTGTTTTTATGATATGTGGCCTGTGACTTGCAGATTTTGATGCCATCACTGACCCCATTATGAAAGCTAAAATGGTTGCCCTAAAAGGAATTAACAAGGTCATGGTTCAGAACAATATGGGAATGGCACCAATGGTCATTAACAGGTAAAGAAGTTTACACTGGAAGAAAAATGTTCACCGTACTGTCATAGTCATTATAGCATAGCAAGTAATGTAATAGTAACTATGTAATTTGCCAAAGAGAAAAATTCAAACATCACAAATTATATTCTTGCCCCACTATTTAAAAAATGCTGTTTGCATTATAATAATTCCAGCCTAACATCTGCAATTTATGAAATGTTTTAATTGTAATTTTTTTGGACCGCTGCGTTGTAGAATTCCTTCTGGTCCTGCACCACCTTGTCCTGAAAGCACACCCCTCCCTCCACAAGTTGTTGGACAGGTAACCAAATATTTATCTATTTTTACAATGTTTTTATAGTGTGATGAAAAGCTGTAAGTTGCATGTGCATAATTATACATTTTGTTTTCTTTAGGATGGCAAATTGACACAAGTTTCAAGACCAAATCCACCCAACTTTGGTCCAGGATTTGGCAGTAAGTTCATTCATTCTCTTCATTTTTGACATTACATTTAATGCTGTTAGGATTGCTAATAAAAGAATGTTTTTTTCCTTTTTCCAGATAATGCTCAGCGGGCTCAATATGAAGAATGGCTCCAAGAGACTCAGCAGCTACTTCAAATGCAACAGAAGTTTCTGGAAGAAAAGATTGGAGCTCACAGAAAGTCAAAGAAAGCTCTGTCTGCCAAACAAAGAACAGCAAAGAAGGCAGGGAGAGAGTTCCCTGAGGAAGATGCTGAGCAGCTCAAGCATGTTACAGAGCAGCAGGGTGTAGTGCAGAAACAACTGGAGCAGGTAACTATTCCACATCTGCTGCCTGCATTACGAATGGTCTGTTTGTTCTCCATCGAAATTGTTGAAAAGACCAAACAAAAATTATTAACTTTTACCCCCCCAAAAAAATCATGTGCAGTTGTTAAAAGGTCACATGTTTCTTTCTACATTTTCTATGCTTTTTTCCAGATCCGTAAGCAACAGAAAGAGCATGCTGAGCTTATAGAAGAGTACCGAGTCAAACAGCAACAAAGTAATATACCTCCCATCATGTCTGGAATGCACCCTGTGCCTGGACCTGCTGGTATGGTGCCCAGTGGCCCACCAATGGTCCCTGGTAGACCACAAATGGTCCAACCCCCTGTGAATACCATGATGCAAATGCCACTTCATCCAGGCCAACCTAATGCACCTTCGTGTATGCCTAACCCCCCACCTGGTTGGCACCCAGGACCCCCCATGCCAATGAGTGGGCCAGGAATGCCACCTATATTGCCTCCCCAAGTACCTGTAGGAAACCCAGGTCAGCCTCATCAGATGCCCATGGGTAACATGGCTCCACACCCACAGATGTCTGGGGATCCCCAGGCACAACCAGCTCCACCAGTTAGCATGAAACATATGCAGACAGGCCCAGTAAAGTTTGACGATAACAACCCATTCAGTGATAGCTTTCAGGAGCGAGAGAGAAGAGAGCGGCTTCGGGAACAGCAAGAGAGACAGCGGGTGCAGCTAATGCAAGAAATTGAACGTCAAAGAGCCCTAAAACATCGCATGGAAATGGAACAGCAAGGAATGATGTCAACAGATGGCAACATGGCTCCACTCAGTCAAATGCCGTTTTTCAACTCTGATTTGCCACAAGATTTTATGCAGCCTCAGAGGCCTGCTATGCAACAACAGCAACACCCTGGACCAATGTTTCCTCAGCAACAGGGCATGCAGCTTGGGATGGGTTCACCATCAGGACCATGCATCCAGGGTGAAAGGAGGGCCATTGTGGGGAATGGAATGATGCCCCGCGACATTGGGCATGGGTTTGGGCCTGATAATCCTGCTCTTCAGGCTGCTAATTTTCCTCACGCTCAACCTAGACCTCGTCAGTTCAGTGGGCCTGGAATGCTGCTTCAGATGCCTGGTGAGGGTCCACCATTTGGAGGGGACACAGC
Organism: Tetraodon nigroviridis; assembly: GCA_000180735.1. Lineage (NCBI taxonomy): Eukaryota > Metazoa > Chordata > Actinopteri > Tetraodontiformes > Tetraodontidae > Tetraodon > Tetraodon nigroviridis. Next base: position 748,165 of record CAAE01014992.1, on the reverse strand, counting down.
AACACCATTACCTTCTAACTTCCCAGGTTCAGGGCAGTCTCTAATTCAGCTGTACTCTAACATCATCCCAGACGAGAAAGGGAAGAGTAAAAGAAATCGCAAAAAGAAGAAAGACGATGATGCCGATTCCATCAAAACTCCTTCGACTCCACACTCGGACCTTACAGCCCCTCTCACACCGTGTGTCTCCGATACCTCGTCTACTCCAACCAGAAGTGCCAATATTTTCAGCGAACAGGACTTGTCCAGATCTCCATTGTTGGGATCTTCTACTCCTAGTCATTCAGAGTTGGAGAGGCAGCTTTCAGGAGGTCAGTCTGGACAATCTGGAGCATCAGCAGACGCAGCAAGAGCCCACGCTCAGGATCACGACAGAATCCTCACCAACATCAAGTTGGAACAGATGGACGTCTCTGAGTGTCACGGACCACGAGACGGCCATCTTACCTCAGACATGAGCTCTGTGAAGGAGGAGGCTAATAAAGGGAGTGGCTCACCTTTCTCTGCTGGTCAAAGTCCAAACAAAGGAGAGGCTGGTAATGAATTGCTGAAGCATCTTCTAAAGAACAAGAGCACACCGCCTCCTGGAATTTCCCAACAGAGGTCAGAGGAGAGTCAACGGTCCGAGGAGGAGGATCCTGCAGACTGCAAATCCCTGCTTAGGCAAAGCTCAATGGATAGCAATGGGGTTAGTCTTACAGTCAGTCATATTTATCCCAAAGCCACGAAGTTCTACTAAGGTATTGCATTTTTTCTCTTTTATCCAACAACGCCTCACTCTCTTTTTTAGGCATGCTCGGATGGCACCCCAGACTTTCCCGGACCTCTTCTCTCTGATCAAGAAAAGAAGAAGGGGAGAAACAAAAGGTCTCAAAAAGGAGGGGAAAAACCTGTTTCACGCTACAAAAAGAGGAAGAAGGATGGCGAAGAGAAGCAGCTGATGCATCCCGGATCTGACTCTGTTATGACCCAAATCAAACAGGTAAGATTGATTTGGAAATTTGGTATTTGGTTTTCACATACTCATTCAAAATCCAAGGCTGCATTCTGAGATGCATCTGAGGTTGCTGAATCTTGGTATTTTATGCACTAAAATAATTCTGTTCAGCTGTGTGAGAAACACCTACTTAATTATTTTTATCCATCTATCTCTGTTGCTATAACCCTACATTCCAAGTGCATTACTTATTCTAATGTCTGTTTTTGAGGATTGTGGTATTTTTAGGAATTTGTCTTTTTGTTTCTCCTAAAAAAATCTGTGTGTAAACATGCAAATACACCCTTTGCATTGGGTTTTATCCAATGACCTTTTTTCCCCTCCTTACACAGCAACTGTCTCTTCTGCCCCTCATGGAGCCATTGATTGGGGTAAACTTTGCCAATTTTGCCCCCTATGGCAGTGGTCAGCTCAATGGAGAGAACCTTCTCTCTGGTAGCTTTGGCAGCGCCTCCTTAGACGGAGTCTCGGATTATTACTCCCAGCTTGCCTACAAGGTAAGACGTGTTATCTATGCCAACTAACTAAGCAGACATGTTTGTCTGTAACATGCTGTGCTGACAAGATTCTGTGCATTGTTCCTACAGCAGAGTAACCTGAGCAATCCTCCAACACCACCTGCCTCTCTACCTCCCACCCCACCACCTGTAAACCAACAGAAAATGATCAACGGGTATGCTACAACAGAAGAGCTCGCCAGCAAAGCTGCAGCCATGGGTAAGTTTCATAAAGATTTAACCTTGGCATAGTTTGAAACTCTGCGGCCGCTGGTTCTATATGCAAATTGAGTCCTGTCCCTGGGAAACTTTCTGGTTTTGATTCATCAGGAACACAATATTGTATTTGTATTTACAATTTGACCTTTGGAATTTTGGGGAAACTATAGAAATTTTCTATAACACCCACATTTCTATTTCCCACAGTGTCCAAAGGCATGGTTCCAAAGCCACTACACGTCCCTTTTAGAACTGAGGAAGACCTTCTTGCCCGTGCTATCGCACAGGGACCCAAAACAGTAGATGTGCCAGCCTCCCTGCCCACTCCTCCTCACAACAACCAGGAAGAGCTCAGGTAATAATCCATGTCACTCTCACTGCTGCTACTTTCTACCACTTTATCATAATATTTAGATGTTACCTATTCACACCACCAGTTTAGGAGAATCAATATTAGTTGCAGTTTTGACCAAGGTCTCTGACTGTGTCTTGAATTAATAACAGCAGACAGGATCCTTGCAAAGACAGAGACACGCCTGACAGTTTTGTTCCATCCTCATCACCCGAGAGTGTGTTTGGCATGGAGATCAGTCGCTACCCAGACCTGTCACTGGTAAAAGAAGAAGTGCCCTCCCCCTGCCAGTCTCCTATCCTCCCCATGCTTCCTCCACCTGATGGGAAAGGTAGACAGCAAACACGCTTGTATTTAGATCATCTAAACTTGCTACAAATCTGTCAGATGTTTATGAATGCCTCTATTTTCTTCTACAGGTTCAGCAATCAAACTGCAGGATATTAAAACAGAGCCCTCTTCTATATTCCTGGGCCACCCCTTTGGTTCCATGTCTAATGAGTCCAGACAAGGGCTGGTGTCTGTCGCCATCACACTGAGACCAGCTGCAGCAGAGGTGGGGATGCCACTTTGTTCTAGCTTTTTAGAAAACAACGTCAGCTGTGACTCTGCCATGTAGTCAGAGATATCTGATATTCTCATCAAGTGAACCTTTGTTGCATTGGAATTGTTTATTTGTTGTGAAACCCCAAGAATGAATTTTACTTTACCAAAATCCGCCTGATAGGGATGTAGCTATGGTCACCCACTTGTACGGCACAGTACAACCTGGCTGATTAGAGCAAAATAACATCCCACTTGTGCTACCACTTGTGTGGTACTGAAAGGACTGCCTCGGTTCAACAGGTGTGCTGCTCCATTATGGGTTTAGATTTTATTGTTTGCTCTCTGAGTGGTTCTTTAGTAGCATTTCTTTACCATTAGCTGGTGAGGTTATTGCTTTATTTCTGTGCATTTTTTTTTAATGTTAAAGAAAGCAATATAATAAACTTAATTGGGAAAATATTGTGTGCATTGTAGCAGAAAATGTTCAGGCATCCTTGCTTACAACAAGGTAATCAATGATAAAATATACTGTATATGACATTAATCTGGCGAGTAACATATTCATCTTCTGTGTGCTTTTACAGAACATTACAGGTGTAGTGGCAGCCATTTCAGACTTGCTGTCTGTGAAGATCCCCAGCAGCTACGAGGTCAGCAGCACCCCAGACAGGGGGCCAAGAGTGGGGCCCCAAGGTATGGAGTCTCATGCCGCAATGCTTTACCACGGCCAACGAGACAACGGAGGACTCCACATTCGGCCAGGACAGATGATAAGGTCCAGTGGGGGCCATGAGATGATGCAGCAGCATGCACATAACTTCCCATTCCATCTGAATAGACCAGGTAAGCATCAGCTTAAGAAGGCCGCCGGAACATGAAAGTGAGAGCAACATCCTCCCGCTGTTGAAACAATTATTCAACTGTTGATATAAAGCAGTGAATATAGCCTTTCAATTGAATATAAAAGGCTATACCTTTACCGTGATGCTCACTATCAAAAATAGAGAGCATCATTTTGTATTCCTAATTTTCCGTAAAGGTGTGAACATGTTTTCTTTGACTGCTGCTGCTGCAGGTTTAGTTAGAGGACGGGATGAGAAGATTCCTGCCAGCCCTGGATGTAAACCTCATTGGTGCTGCCACTGTAAGATGGTGGTTTTGGGAAATGGAGTGCAGAAATCCATCAAAGATCTGCCTATCCACATCAAGGTATCTAATTAATAATGCAATTAAGATATAAAATCATTAACAGGTCAACGTGGGCTAAACCTATTAGAGCAAACTACTATTTTATGATAGTTTAAGAAGGGTTACCATTTGTTGTTACTATATGCCCAGAAATTCAGGAATATATTATCCGTTTAACGCCGAAAGGCTTACACACACACACACACACACACACACACACACACACACACATCACTGCACTTCTGCTGCAATTATGTAAATCCTGCCTGCTGGTGTTAAGTCTGTTTAGAATCACTTACAGGGTCAAACTGTGTACCCTTTAACTCCAGGAGATTTTGGCAATGCAAATGCTTTTGATGTTTATTTAATAAGTTGCTTTTTAAATGTCAGTGGAGCTTCAGCCAGTCACAATACTTTGCCTTTGATTCGCCACCAGATTAGATGTTCAGTCTCTCTGAACTAGTAATTTGTCTTAATAGGAATCAGGAGTCCGCTTAAAATCAGAGGAAAACCTGGTCTTCTGCAGTCACAACTGCTTCCTTCTTTACTGTTCCTCATCTGCCCTGCAGTCTAGATCTTCGGTAGAGACTAAGGTGCGTAGCACACACAGATAACCCAGAATCTACACACACCACAGTCAAACTAATGACATTTTTTTGCCGGGATTTGCTCATATCTTTCAGGAATTGAGCTCTCCTTTTCCAGTCTCTGAGCATACAGAGAGTCTTTCCAAAACCCTGCACCAGTACAATAACAACATGTCATCACTGGATGTCCATTGCCTAGCCCAGCTGCAGCCAAAGCAGTCTCCTCCTCCTACGCCTCGTCTCTCCTTTCCCACAGCAGGGGACACATCCAAGATGGAGACTAAATCTGATGCCATTAAGGTGACGGTGAAGCTGAAGGCCAGGCCAAGATCCCACGAAGGCTGGCACCAAGGAAAGAGGCAGAAAGGGCTTAAATGGAGGAAGTGGACTATCCAGGTGGTGGTGCCGCGAGGGAACTCTCAACTTCCCGATGAAGACGAGATCGATGAGCTCCTGAGCAAACTCGGAGCCTCTCTGCGCCCTCCCGCTTCGCTCCGGGACCACAGACGATGTTGCTTTTGCCACCAGTTTGGAGATGGGCTCACAGATGGTCCAGCTAGGCTCCTCAATCTGGATCTGGACGTGTGGGTTCACCTGAACTGTGCCCTGTGGTCAACAGAGGTTTACGAGACACAGGCTGGGGCCCTCATCAACGTGGACCTGGCTCTGCGGCGCGGCCAGTCGGTGCGCTGCGCCTACTGCCAGCACACGGGAGCCACCAGCGGCTGCCATCGCCTCCGGTGCACCAACGTCTACCATTTCACCTGTGCTCTGCAAGCTCAGTGCACTTTTTTCAAGGACAAGACCATGCTGTGTCATGCCCACAGGCCCCGTGGCACAGCTGGACACGCACTGGAGCACGAGCTGCGTTGCTTCGCTGTGTTCCGGCGTGTCTACGTCCAAAGAGACGAAGTCCGCCAACTCGCCACTGCTGTCGGGCAGCCTGAGTTGGGCTACACCTTCAGAGTGGGCAGTCTGGTCTCGCATTCGATGGGCCAGCTCACCCCGCTACAAATGGCAGCCTTCCATTCCTCAACTGCCATCTTTCCGGTCGGCTATGAGGCCTGTAGAATTTACTGGAGCATGCGCCATGGCAACCGCCGTTGCCGCTACGTGTGTTCCGTTGACGACAAAGAAGGAACACCCGAGTTTTCCATCAGAGTCATTGAGCAAGGCTACAAAGATCTCCTTTTGACTGACACCTCAGCGAACGGTGCGTCCTTATGATGTCATTTAATTCATATAATTATGGTTTTAAGATTTCATTTGGTAACCATTGTGGGTTGGTTTTGGGGTTTTTTTTTGTCTCACTATAATTAGGGGTGTGGGATAAGGTTCTGGGGCCTGTTGCGGACAAAAGAACTGAATCAGGCACTCTGAAGCTGTTTCCTGTTTACCTGAAAGGAGAGGACTTGTTTGGACTGACTGTCTCCGCAGTCGCCAAGATCACCGAATCGGTTTGCAGCTATTTTTCTGCGGTTTTACTCAAATTAAAGATTTTGAAATTCAAATGCATCATATGTTGTCAGGACTGCATGATGTCATCCATTTATTTCTCTTTCATTTCAGCTCCCGGGAGTGGAGGCCTGTGAGAGGTACTCGTTCCGATATGGGCGAAACCCTCTTGTGGAGTTACCCTTGATGCTCAATCCAGCCGGCAGTGCTCGTGCACAGCCAAGGACCAGCTCTCCTTACACCTCTCTGGTCATAAGGTAACACTGGGTGTAGCTCTGGTATAAAGGTCCACGTGTGCAGACACGCGTTTGTAATACATGGGCTTTTTTTCTGTACTTGCCAAAATCAACCTAAAGGCCCCAGCCGCAAACTGTATCCAGCAGCAGTGCCAGGTCAAACCAAAATGTTGCCCAAGGAGAAGGAAACAAGCCCCCAGTGGTGCACCCGAGATCTTCTCAGTACCGCTGGATGAAGAGTGAGTGGAGAGCTAATGTCTATCTGGCTCGGTCACGCGTTCAGGTAACTTGGTTTCTCTCCTAAACTAAAATGATGCTGCTCTTTCCAGAAGTAAAGCTTAGGTTTGTGTCATACAGGGCCTGGGATTGTTTGCTGCTAGAGACATGGAAAAACAAACCATGGTGATTGAGTATAATGGAACCATCCTCAGAAACGAGGTTGCCATCATGAAAGAGAAGGTCTACAGATCTCAGGTAAAGCATCTTGTTTCTTTGTAGTTTTTATGGAGTAAACCTGTAGTTGTGTTTGTGTACTGATTATTAACCTTCTCTGACAGAATCGAGCAGTGTTTATGTTCCGCATTGACAGCGAGCATGTTGTTGATGCCACCTGCTCTGGAGGGCTAGCACGGTACAGGGAGATTTATTTATATTCATTCATTCATTCATTTATATCTTAGCTTGTTCAGATTAGATCAGGGGTAATAAATTATTGGACTCGTGCATTGGTTAAACCAAAAGTAACTTTACTTATTGTACATTCTGCTGGGCACCACATAAATATGCTGTTAGACTTGCCTTTTGTTACAGCTTTTGTTAGAAGTAGTTACAATTAGTTGTGTTTGAACAGATTTAGTTGTCATGCGTAAGCTGCTGAGATTTGCATCAAATCAACACATTACTGTGGTTCTCAGGTACATCAACCACTCTTGTGCCCCCAACTGTGTTGCTGAGGTGGTCACATTTGAAAGAGGTCACAAAATCATCATCAGCTGCGTCCGCAGGATTGCAAAAGGAGAGGAGGTGGGCATCTTTCCTCTACACTGCCGTATCAACATTTTCAGAAGGGTCCAAGCCTAAATCCTCTCATTCCTACTCACTGTCTTCCAGCTGTGTTTCGACTACCAGCTCGAGTGTGTGGAGGGCCAGCACAAGACAGCTTGCCACTGCGGAGCTCCGGAATGCAGAAAGTGGATTAACTGAGGAAAAAAAAAATTACAAAAAAAAAAAAAAAAAATAGAAACCGACAAATCTAAACACATTCCTTGCCGTGACGTGTGTTCGCATCCATCTCTGCACAGAGGGGAAAAAGGCTTCACACTTGGGTCATTTTACGAACAAGCAGGAGGCCCAAACCCAAAGAGATGAACGGATTGACGCGCGCGTTCATCAGGACAGAGCCAGGCAACGTGACCAGGATGTGACTTGTGCCATAGGTGGGAGGGTCTGCTACGTGACGCTTCTGTCAGTATGTATGTATCTGTGTGTTTGGTGTACATGAGGTGTGGAAACCACCAGCGAATGGGAAAGCACTGTGCAGGGTGCGGCCTTATTGCTTATTAAGGGCAGGCCCTTTTGTTTCATACTGTTAATGTATACCGTATGACTAAATGTAGACATCACTGAATGAGGAATGTACAGCAATGAGAACTGCGAAGGGAATATTAACTTGCACTAAAAAAAAAGAAAAGAAACAAAAAAAAAAAACCACAGACACAAACTTTAAAAATTACTTGATTCCATGAGTCAGTTTTATCATAGGTCTCTGTCATGTGATTTGTGTGGAATTCGAAAGGTTTTGTATTTATTACTGAGTGAATGAATTTTATTCTTAAAATGATGAGATTGGTTTAAAGAAGGCTACGTTGCTATTGTTTTTGAAGAACGAGGAAGACATGCTGTTACTTTTGTATAAATGTACATAAAGAAAACTATAGGAATAACCGACCAAATACTACCTTAACCTTCTTGATGTTTGGGTGTTTTTTTGTTTCGTTTAAAATTTTTTTTTTTTTTTTGGTTTGTTTTATTTGTAATTGAAATTTATTTAAAATGAACGTTATTTCATTTTGAGAGTATATATTATGATTATTCTGTACAGAATTTGTAATATAACCACAATAATTCACAAAGTATTTTTCTTGTATTAAAAGTAAGGTATTGTAGCGTAGTGTTTTGTGACTTACACATTCTTTGACCACTCAAAAAAAAGAAATATTTTTGTCGACTAACGTAAAGAATTAGCAGATACAGAAACGGAAAAAAAAGTTCACGTAGTGAGAGATCAGTGTGATCTGTTTGCTGTCAATCAGGTTTGATTTTAAAGAACTGTGAATTAGATTTAAAAAAAAAAAAAAAAAAAACCCAAATCCTTTTTAACTTTTTAACACAAATAGAAACATTGATGTGTATGTTGCTGGGTTTTTTTTTTTTTTCTTTTGTTTGTTCTGTTTTGTTACCTGTTTTTACCTGTGCTTCTTTTCTTTATTTTTTTCTTTTTTACAAAAGAAGGTGCAAGCATCTAAGGATGTGGAGGGTTAGTCGGACCAGTGCTCGAGCAGCAGAACGGTATGGAGCCGTCCTGCCAAGAACTGCGGGATGTTGTACTATTTTGAACGGAGATAAAACTCTCCTGAATCAGAAATACTTCTTACACTGACACCTCACGAGTTACGTGGATTAGATATGGAAGTTTTTGCGTGCACAATATCAAGTTGACTGTAAAATTTTGGAGGCAGTCTAAGAACTTGTAATGTATATGGCATGTATTTTTTTAACTTTCCGAAGACTCAATTGTATATATTTTCTCAATGAATGGTTGTAACAAAATTGTTTCTTGGATATTTTTCTTCTCTTGTATAATATCATCCTGCCAGTGTGTTTGTGCAACTTTTTTCTTGGTCGTGTAGTCAGATTTTGTTTTATTTCTTTCTTTTATTCCCTTTTTTTGAAATGCCTTTTGAAGTGTACAGATTATGAGGTTTGGAGTTTGTGGAATTGAATTTAGAAACATTTACAAAAATAAACTATTTTACATGTTATTTCCCAGTACTGAATTAGTAACTAGCACTGTTTTGCTAAAAGTAAAGTCGCAAAAGTCCATTTTTCTCGGAGGACAAGCTGATCATGCATGAGATTGTTAGTTTAGGATGAATGTGCTAACTTTTGATGATTACAGGTCTTACAGAAATGACTGATGACGGACACCAAACGTTAACCTCGCGTCATTGGCTTCGGTTACCAGCAACAGTTTGCAGTTTGTCGGACGTGCAGTTACTCTGAAAACCCCGCAGACTGGAAATTGTTGCATTACTTTGTTAACTCAAATATCGCAGTGCGTCGCTTATTAAAATCTGAGCCGCACTGACATCTGTTGGCGAATGGTCCGTTTGCATGCGCCGCCGCCGGGACTCGAAAGCGTCATCCGCGCACGGACGGAAGCATGGCGCTGACACAAATAACAGGACCCAGCCTGTTTTTTTTTTTTTTTTTTGGTCATGTCTTCCCTCTTATGTAACAGCCCGCTGACGCGATTATTGTTGTCTTTTAACGTTAAAGTCAAAACGCGTTCACTGCGTAGATCTGCGCGGGTGGGGGCGGTGGCTCGCACCACCTGTAAACATTCGACGGCGCGTGCCCTGCCTCCCTCTCGAGCTGAGCCTACTTCCGGGTGGATGTAGCAGGCTCGCGCTGCAGTGTTGTCGTAGTGAGTTCACAGCGGAGTCGAGGCGAAGGCAGCGACGCTTTATTTACCTTTTTTAAAAGACTTTTGCTTTTGCAGGTCGCCATTAACGAAGCTGCACTTGGTCGACGGGCGCTCGCTTGATGCTTCTGGGATATTAAAACATGGGAAGCACGCTGATGGAGTCCGGCAAGCAGAGTTCAAAGAAAACCCCAAAGAAGAGGAGAAGTCTGCGGATAAACATGCCCGTGAGTCGGTGAAGTATCAGCACATTCGCCCGACTGCCTGAAATGAAAACGGGCTCCGTGGGTCGGGGGTTCAACTCGAACGTTTTTAGCCATTTTGCTTTCGGGAGCGTGATTGACAGATAACCTCTGTCACAGTTGGCCGTTTGCAGCGTCATGAGTCCGATGTTGACCATTCCACCTTTTCGTCCTTTTGGTGCGTCTCTCTCGGCCTTTCCTCCCCGCTTCCATCCTCTGGAGCCCCGATTCAGCGCAGGATGCACAAAGATCGCGGATTGTTGAGTTTACTTCAGCGTTTGACCTTTCCAGCTGAGGGAAACTGTTTCTAACTTTACAGTCCTTTTTGTTCTGGTCGTTCACGTGACTAAACAAAGCCAGTTTTATATCAGAAAACAGGTTAATATTATAAAACCCAGACGTGTGAACTGCAGGTCTCAGATCATCAGGGATGATTCAACATGCTTCCTCAAACAGGCGCCTTTGTTTATTTACTCTAATTTTAGATGCACAGTCAAACATCCATTTATCTCCAGGGTGCATTTTTCTTCATAATCCACAAACATTTTCATGACTGCAATGATAATGGCATTGTCTTTAACCCATAGATAGGGTGACCACACATTTGGTGAGCACTGATTTGGTTCCAGGGTTAACGTACGTGTTCCGGGGTGTCTGGAGGGACACTAGATTTGCATGCCTGAATTTTGCACAATAGCTTTTATTCTACACATTTTAATGCCTTTAACCGTTGCAAATATTATTTCTTCGACATGCATTTATGCACCCACCTGTGTGGAATGAGCTTGATAATGCAGCACCTTCCATCCACTTCCAAAACTCCAGAAGGGTGTTGGAGCGTTGCATTACCACCAAATCGTCTTGCAGGAACTAACATTCGACTGCATTTGCATTCACAATTATGCTGACAGTGCACATTGCAACCTTGGAAAGCGTCATTTGAATTATACAAACAGACATTTGCTCTGTGTTTACCTCTTTTTTCTGGCGAGTGTGGCACGCTTCGGACCGGGCCCAGATGGATCACTGCTGATTTACATTCCCCAACACACTTGTGACTTTGTTGCGGTGTGTTAAAAGCCCAGTCCTTCCTATCAAAACGACAGATTGCACAGAAGTGTCAGCAACGGCAGAAGACATTTTTCTAACCCTAAAATGTTTAAACAGTTGTGCTATTACCCCAAGTTATGCCAACAATGTCTGTTCGTAAGCAGCTGTTGCAACAGGATGATATTTTTTACAGCTGCCTGCGATGTGCCAGTCTGTTGTTCTGCTGCATTCCCTGGATGGTGACATTCAGATCATTTTTTTAGAAGCAGGACTTTAGTGTGTTCACTATTTATTTTCTTATAATGACTTTTGCACAAAATTCAAATGTTGCATTTGGCTAAAGTGACGCTGCCTTCATTTGAGGCTTGACCAGTGCCGTTGCTTTGGCTTGTTTCGCTCTATTTAGACGGGGATCTGAGAGAGGAAAACATTGCACAAGGCCGCCTCCCTGATTCTGCCAGCCCTGACTGGATGACGCTAGCATTACCATCAAAGCAACCAGGAATTACAGGATCACCGACAGGAAATTGATCTTTCAGAAAGAAAGCAATCTCTTCCTAATGTCTGCCCTAATTGCCTGGCATCGGAGTTATTTTTGAAATACGCTTATCTGACGTACGTTATCTGTGAAAATGTTCAAATCTGTTGTGCTACCAAAGGACTGATTGATATCCCTGATCACTGTTCACTTGCTGCAACAAGCTCTTGCACAATGACAGAAGGAGTTGCATGCAAACGGAAGAGGCGGGCGTATGCGCTCTCGCCCCCTCAGATTTGTCATGTGCAGGGTGCAGATACACACACGCTGAAGCCTGGTCAGAAACAGCTTCTCCCCATTTTCAAATCAATTTGAAAGTCATTGATGATGGAGCCTTTGACCTTCTTGTGGGTGCATTCTTTCCGCAGCAGCAGTTGTGCTTTCGCCTCATACCATCATGCATCGGCAGGGTTTTATCTACTTAAAGTGTTGCGAAAACACCTCTTTTACTTTTTCCGTGTTTGCTGTAAACACATCCTCCCTGCTGGAAATCCTTGCAGGCCATCGGCCCACAAACGGTTAAAAAACTGTGTTGCTCGCACGCCAGCAGTGGGAGGAGGCTGGCTCCCTTTTCTCTCCCCATTTCAAGCCGCTGCCATCTCGCCCGTGTTGTTTTGGTCTCCGAAGCGGGGCGTTTCTGCGTGTTTAAATGTCACTGACTGTGCAAAGGCCGCCTCGCAAACACAACAGGTCATAAAAAAATACCACCGTGGCTGTTCAAACAGGAGTGCTGATTGTCTGCTGTCACCACGGCCTGGTGTGAAGGCTGGCACTGCCAAACAGCCTCCGCGACTTCTGCATGACACGGCACAAAAACGGGGCCTTTTTTCTCCTCTCGTTCTCGCTCTCGCTCTGCAGACTCTGCAGATCTTGCACAGCAGCAAATATTCAGCCCTCCTCCGCTGAAGGATTCAGATGATAGGCATTAGTACTGATATCTCTGCACCTTTGAGTTTGCTGTTCCTCTTTATCTACCTCGCTGCCCTTTGCACGTTATGTACTCTGTTGTTTATGACGCACAATTAAAGTATTACAGTGTTTCTGACTGCATAGGAGTGTGTTGTAATTAACAAAATAAGAAGTAGCCAAAATAGCAAACGCACATCTTTTTTTTTTTTTTCATCAATCAGATCTCTGTTTGCGTTCAAAGTTCTTCTTTTGAGTCAGTAAGTTAAAGAAGGGATTCCTGTGATAAGTGACAGAAGGCATTCTTATATTTGTAGTAACTCTGTATCTCTTCCTGCAGGGGGAGCGTTGCATTCGGTCGGCGAGCCCCACCAAAGCGGGGTGTGCGAGCCCCGTCCTCCTGCCTCCATGCTCCCAGTCAGCTCCGGTGCATTCAAAGACCACCTCGGTTTCACCCAAAACCATCTTCCCCTACCCTTCCCACCAGACCTCTTCCCCCAAATCCCCCCGTCGCCTGAGCTTCAGCGGTATTTTCCGCTCCTCCTCCAGCTGCTCCTCTACAAGCATCAAACTCTTCTCCAGGACAAGACGAGGTGAGCTACAACACCCAGCTGAGAAGGAAATGAAACACAATAGATGAACCTCTGTTTGCTCAAAGATGAGTTTCCTGGTATGAAAGTGAAAACCGCACACAGGAACGTCTGACAGAGATTGAGAGATGAGACGTCGACACCATGAGCCGCTTGTCTCGCAGCGCCGTGTGAGGGCAGCGTTAGGTAGAGCTGCAGATGACCTTGTAGTTACACAACAACAAAAAAAAGGTTTCCTAATGCCCCCCAACCCACCGAGCTATCATCAGTCGCTTCTCTTACAATCGCTTAAGTTCTTCTCTTACTGGTGTTGACAACTTTCTCCAGGAAATGCCAGTTTATCCAGTTCCTGCATTGGCCAGCATGAGCAAGTTTATTTATAGAACCCTTAACTGATAAAGCGCAGTGGAAATAAAACAGTCTAGTAAAAGCTGTTGAAAAAAAAAAAGGGACCTGGGCAGATCTTTTTTTCTTACATAACAAAAAAAGCCTATTTTGCATGGAAACAGGCGTTTTGGAAACAGCCCACCGGTGAGTCATGTTTTCGGCTCCTCAATAGGCCCATTCTTCTGTTTCCCTGCGGACTGGCGGCTCGGGCAGCTCCTGGTGCCGTGGCTGGAGAGAGCCGGGCCGACAAAAATCAGAACGTTCCACTTCCTTCAGCCACGGTATCCAAATAACGCCACACCCTAACGCAACAACTGCTGCAGTCCTCCCACCTACGCTGGGGTTCCACAGGCAGGATGTTTTAGCACCACATGACCCCAGAGTTGACCCTCTGGTGAATGGTGTGGTGAGAGCGGATGAGAGGGAAACGATGATAAGATGATCTCCGCTCCAGCGTAGGCACGCCATGATCCTTATTTCAGGAATATATTTTTTTATTATTTGAAGACTCCCTTCTCTTACCACAGGGGTGTGCTAAAGACTCTGACCTCTTTCTCCATCTCTCCTATTTATGGAGACATGTTTTAAAAGCTGTTGTGTCTCTAAACATCGGACATTCTGCATTGTTGTTATTTTGGTAAAGCGGTTTTCCATTTTCTTTTTATTCCCACCTTGTCTAAATGTTTCTCTTGCCAGTCTCTCGCAGCTGAAAGCAAAGATTTTTCATCACCTTATCTGGAAATTACCTCACTTTCAGGACGAGTCCCCCCCCCCCCATCGCTCCTTCTTCTTCTGCTGCTGTGTGGTGTGTGTGTTGTCAGTAAATAAAGGAACCTAGGAGTTCTGACTTTCACCGTAATGAACTGCATGCCTTAAAAGGATGTTATTTTTAAGTTTAGGGGGAAAGTTAGGCTAAGACAGAGCCTAGCGTGCTCCGAAGGTGCGTGACAGGAAAAAACTCAGCATATTTGATTAGAAAAATGGAAAGTTTTTCATCAGACCATCAGATGCTATTTTTGGGTTAACATTTATTTACATTGACAGGCTTTTTTCTTCACCACCTTGGCCCCCAGGTCCCAAAGATATTTTCCTGACATGCTGTATCTCATGTAAGCCGCCAGTGGGATAAGGTGGATTCTCTCCTGAAGGTCGGGGGGGCTGATGATACTAAACAGAGTCATTCTGATCAGCTGAACAGGACAAGGTCTGTCCCCCTGCAGTCATCTGACAGTGGGGGCTGGCCTCGGGGGGCTGGCCTCAGCGGTCTTAAAGGCCAGGCTGCCAGGAGATGCGACCCAGCTGCAGAATATCTGATTTCAAACTGAATTCACAGAAAAAGGAAAATCTCTATTTTTCAATCCGTGAGTTCAGGGGGAAGTGTGCCTGAGCTGACTCCACTCTGTGGGAATGCTGGTGTGTCCCCCACAGACCGGCCTTCTTTTAGAGGCTGCTGACACGCGGGCTATATTAGACGCCACCCACAGCTGCACCTGACGATCTACAGCGCCGAAGCCAACGCGGTTTGCTCAAAAAGGCACTCCAGCCTTCGCGGCTACATGGCTGGCAGGAGGTGGTTTTTGTTTTGGGTGGTTTTGGCTGAAGCTTTGCAGCTCAGCTTAGCTGCTTCCACAGACCTTTAGAGCTGACGGAGGACGTTGTCTGCTGCTGCTGGTCCCACCGCTGTGGATCCTTGTTGGAGGCTTCATTTTAAATCTTACCCTTGCACTGCAGGTCTCAGGAGCACGAATCCAGCTTTGGTTTTCCTGCTCCAGTGGATCCACGTATGGATATACTTTTCGACTTTTGAACTATTTGTCAGACGAGCGTAGGAAGTTTGACTTGGGGACAGTTTTGACCCTGTTTACTCGGCGTGATGTGGATTCTCGTGGTCAAATTTAGTTTGGAAGTTGTTGCTCAATGATTTCCATGAAGAGGTTTGGCAGCCTGAGGAGAAGCAAGAAACGCAAGGAGCAAGATGTGCTCGGCGGGAGGCACCAGTCTGAGGCGTCGTGTCTTTGCGGTAACCCAAGTTATCACCCTTTAATCTGTAAATCGTCCTTAAACGCGCTCACAAGAGCCTGAAAGCAAATGTCTTTGGTGCAGAATGTTTCCAGCTAAGGTCTTATGTGCTCCATATAGCCCAGAAGACGTTTCCATGGCCGTGTTTAGTTTCACAAACGTATCTGCTGGGTCTTGCCTGCACACAGACCTATATGGTAACGCTATCTATAGAGGTGCGTCTGAGTTACTGCCCCTGGTACAGGCTGCTCTGTTGTGCTGCTTTTATTTATCTCTTATGAAATATAAAGAGTACTGTTGGAGAGAACATCAGTGGTAATTAAGCTGCGGCTGAAGTGTTACAGTTTCAGTTCAGTGTCTTCTCCGTCCTCAGGGACTCCTTGCAGACACATTCATACAAGATCATCACAAGCATTAACGATGAAATCCCAGCCAGAGAAGCAATTTTTTTAAGTACAGGGTCAGGATTTAGGTTATTGTTTTAGAGCAGCAATTTAATTTAGAGCTTCTCCAACCAGCTGAGCAGAGCAGAGCCCTGAAACACAATATTTTCACACATCTCAGCCTAAACCACACATCACCTCTGCCGGTGCCGACATCGGCTTCTTTTCAGGCGACGGCAACTGCATGACAAATCTGGATACTTTACAAGGCCAAAATGGGTCCATCCATTAGTGTGTTTAGAGGGCTTATTGGAAGGATGGTGCTGCATCATCATTTAACCCGGCAAAAATAGGTCCAAGCTCTGTCACTGATGCTTACCAACATCTATGTTTAGCGTCTTTCTGCAGCAGGGCACAAATAGCCCCAAATTGAAAAAGGAACTGATGCACATGAATTGTTCCATGTTTCACCTTTTTTTTCCTCCAGTCTGTCCATGAAGACATGGCACAAATTTAAAATCTAGTTTCCCACTTTATTTCTCCGGCAGTGGACAGACGGTTACTGTCAGGTGTCCATGGATAGAATAGAAAAGTTATTTAACCCTAACTCCTCCCTCTCATGCAGTATTAGAGTACACCGTTATGTTACGTCACATATACAAATTGTATGTACTATCAACAGACACTCTTAACTAGTAAAATTCCACTTTAAAAAACAAATTTTAAAATAACTGCACATGTAAATACCTGTAGAAAATACATATTGTGTAATGTTCAAAGAGCATAACTTGATTTTAAAGGTAAATGTGTTCACAGAAGGGTTTTGCATTTGCGCAAATGAAGTGTTACTAGTTTCCTAGATGCCAAGCAGCTGCCGCGCCTGGCTGGTGTGCGGCGGACGGCTCCGGGCCCCGCTGTTATCTTCTTCTGTGGAATGTGCTGCAGCAGCTTGGCTAAAATAAGAAGGCCACACGGCGGATGCAGGGTATGCCAAAAAGGGCCGCTACATGCCAACTAAATGTCAGGAGATAGTGTTGGAGTGCACTTAGACCGAAGAGAGCCGCTCACTACAGAGCTGTCTTTAAATTCAGACACAGAAATCAATGGTAACTAATCTTATCAGTGAGCTCAGCTCTGTTGTTTTCACTGAAGCCGAGTGTGAGGTGACAGATGGAACCGATTCCTTTCACCGTGCGTCACACTGTCATGCCAGTATTGGGATCGAGGACGCGGCAGAAGTCACCTGGAAGGCTGATGGCCGAGTCCTTGTGACGTGAGCCGTCCGGAGCCCATTGTCATGCTGCTGGCCTCAGAAATACGCCAGCTGGATGGAGACAGAGTGGCGTGAGTGTCCCGTGCCCGCCCGTATGTGGGAGCAGGGTGCCTGATGTCATGTGAAAGGCCGTCATGTGACTGACGTCACCAACAGCTGATTGGTACGCCGGCTGCTTACAGCGGTATAATCAGCCTAGTTATGGTTGGGAAACTTTGGTAATCACAGAAAAAAATCTTTTAAATCTATGAAATCTAACGCTGCTCCTGATATTATGTTACATATTACACATGAGGCTCTGTGCTCCCTCACTGCTGGGGATTTTTTTTTGTTTGTTTTGTTTTTAAAGGCTAATGAGAATTGATGGCGTGTAAAGACATTACACAACCATCTAATTAGGCCAATTCAATCAGCCTGAGTGTGTTTCGACAGGTGGGTGTGTGCCATCAGGAATGAGGAAAACTGCTTTCTGATCTTGGCTTTTAAACAGTTTAGGCTTTGATAATGGCATTAGGTAATTAGGTATTAGGCAAGTAATTTTATGACTATGTTTGACTAGCCCTAGTAGTTCCAGGAACTTTGATGAAGGTCCGTCAGGCTGATGAGGTACAGGCGAGGGGTCTGCAGGTTTGGCCCACTGCAGCTGTTGTGGTTCTTGAGCCTTTTTGTTTTTATTTTAATCAAGATTCTTGAACGTTTTATCAGGCTATCTTGGCTCGTGCTCTTCTTTTAGCAGCCTGGACTTCTGCGACGTTCACCTGCGACGTCGTCAGTATGGCTGCCTTAAGGAACACATTGTCTTAAATCTGTCCACAGCCTCAGGATTCTCCACACCACCAAACACCCCCACCCAGTCATGCAGCCAACCAGTATTCACCCAGGAGGCCCAGCCGAGTACGCCCGTTGCTGCAAACCCAGACGCAAGCCCTCGGTCTCGCTCCATGTCCACGCCCCCAGACATCGGACAGCGCCTCAGCCTTCCCTCCATCAGGCCCTCGATCCCGCCATCAAACCATGGGCCATCTCACTCTACCTCACAAGTGAGTCTAACAACATGCTAACCGTTTTTTTCGTTAATCAAAGGTGTTTTGCAGGTTTTATGTAACACTGGCCACCAGATTTTCCAGATTGCGGTTGACTGCGGTTGGGCGGTAACGCCTCAGACGCTGATCTCCAGAGCCCGCACCTCCCTCCGTTGTATATAGGGAGATTCAAAGCTAATCTTCAGATCCTGTATTTACCTTTTGGGCTCATCCATATTCAAATACAGTTAACCTTGCAGAGCTGCACATGGTTGCCTCTCTGACTTCACTGTGCAGTCCGAGGGTGTGTGTGTCTGTGAGCCAGCAGAGGAGAGATTTATGGAAAGGCAGGAGTGGCTTTTGGCCAGAGAAGTGCTGTGTCACCGTTGCAGGGCGAAGCTTTTTGGCATCCCGGTGCAGGCTGCTGCAGTGACTCGTGCTGCACATTCAAATCACACACAGAAAGGAAAAACAAAAAGCATGTTTTGGGTATGCAAATGTGGTGTGCTAGCAGCCCCAGAGCTGCTAGTGGTTCCTGCCTGTTGCTGCCTCAGGCGGCAGTATAAAACCTACTTTGGTAGAACCCAGAACGAGTTCCTCATATTGTTATTAGAAATTACCTCTGATGATGTAATGGGGCATCCTCAGCTTCTTGCTGCTAGGCAACCAGAAGGATTTCCTATTATGGTAAAGCAGCCAGGTTGCTCCAGCATGGAGGGGCGTGTCCGCAGTGCGCCTTGCTTCCTGATTCCTTCCACCTTTTCGGGGGGCCGTCGGGTGAGTGTGCTGTTCGCCAGACTGGAGTTGGAGGACGTGTGTGTAGCTCGTTTATTGTGATGGTATTAGGTGTGTTTCGGACATAGGTCGGCATTGCTTCTTCCTGCTGCAGCGAGCGGCTCCGGACTGTTCCATTCTGGCTCCTGGCGGGGGGGGGTTGAAGTCTTAAAATGTCTCCGCCAAAGTTGCAGCCGCCGAGGTTTTAGTCGCGTTGTTTACGTGTGTTTCGCGTGGGGGAAGCAGAAAACCACAGTGGACGTCGCGCGTTGGTTCGGAGGTTTCCGTGTGGTCGGCGAGCTGAGGCCGCCGGGGGAGAGTCGTTCCGCCGCTGCTCGCTCACCATCCCCGGCAAAGTTTGCTCGCTCGCCGCGGCTGCTCCGGAGGCTCGGCTTCACCGCACATTTGTGCATTTTTTTGTCCCTTCTCACAGGTCTGCAGTTTGTTCGAAGGCATGCTGGAGAAACTTGAACTAGACGACGACGGTGAGTTATTCCTAATTTCCTGCTACGCAACAAAAACGCAAAGTTTAGTCCTTCTACATTGTGATCGGTGCAGCCACGAACGGCGCAACAACGCAAATATTTCCAATGAAGGCGCCTGGAAAATAAAGACACCACTTTCTTTCATAAAATTATTCTTCCGTGCATATTTTGCATGGATTCTATTGAAGCAAACTACTCAAAAATGGAACCAAAGGAAGACGGTGCCCCACTGCAGTCATACTTTTATTTTGGTGATTATATCTGCAAACGTCCCTCCACTTCTGACAACACATCCTTTGGCCACATGTTGTAAAATGTTTGAGCTCGGAGTGTTTTTCCACTGTTTGTGTGGCGATTGCTGCTTAAGGTAGAGCTTAATTATCAGGACATGGAGCTGTGAAGTGGCAGTAAGTGGTCCAGGCCCATAATGGCTGTTTAGCCTCTGAGCCGCTTTTGTTTCCATTACAGGCTGGGCTGTGAGAGTTCCTCCTCTGAAAGTATTTCTCCTGCTCTTTCCTTCCTTGCAGCTGCTGAACCAGAGAGTGATATTTACATGCGATTTATGAAGTCCCACAAGTGCTACGACATCGTGCCCACGAGCTCCAAGCTGGTGGTGTTTGACACGGCGCTCCAGGTTCCCGCTGCTTCCTCACTGCCTTTCTTTTCACCTGTGCTAAATCTTTATTTGCTGTTGAGGATGGCTTCCATTTATTGCAACAAAAAAAGCGTTTCTCGAGTTAATGTTCGCCAAAGAAGCCTTGGGGGTGTGTTGAATAATCCCAAGGCTGTTAAACAGTAATCCTGAGAGGTACAGCTTGCTTCCCTTGACTCTTGATTTAGAAATCTTTGTCTTAAAAAATACCCAAGTTGCTCTGTGTATTAAACTTGTTCTGTTTTTGACACAAATTTTAATACAACCATTCAATCCACTTTTTTTTGCTCTTCTTGAAGTGCTAATAAAGTTCAATTTGAATAGTCAGTAGCTCGTGTATTAATTTTTTTTAATTCTTGAATCGTTTTTTTCTTCATGCTTTTTCTTGCTTAACAGGTTAAAAAAGCCTTCTTTGCCCTGGTGGCTAATGGCGTGCGAGCCGCTCCGCTGTGGGACACAGAGAAGCAAAGCTTTGTGGGTAAGAACCTTCAAAAGCTGCAGTGGTGCGGCACAACCCCGCTTTAAGGCCAGCAGCCACCTCTGTGACCCGCCTGGTGTCTAAAAGCTGTATTCAAGGCGTCTGATCCGTCTTGTTCTTGTCTTTCTTGTTAAATTCTGCAGGTATGCTGACTATCACAGACTTCATCATCATCCTGCACAGATACTACAAGTCGCCCATGGTGGGTTTTTACTCCACCGCCCAGCAGATTTGCCTCCTATGTTCTGCATCTGACTTGGTTGGTGCGTTTCAGGTGCAGATTTATGAGTTGGAAGAACATAAGCTGGAGACATGGAGAGGTGGGTGTCAGGATCTCCTGCATGTCTAGAAGCGGTTTTGTTTTTTTCTACCGTTTATCACTAAATGTTTCCAACTTCCACAGAGGTGTACCTCCCAGCTGCGTTCAAACCTCTGGTCAACATATCACCGGATGCCAGGTTCCTCTACAGCCTTTACTTCCTCAACATTTCACCAATGTTTTCTGCGAGCAGGCCAGAAGTGTTTTTTTGTGTTTTTGTGCTAACTGTGTGTGTTGTGTTGCAGCCTGTTTGATGCTGTGTACACGCTCATCAAAAACAAAATTCACCGCCTGCCTGTCATTGATCCAGTCACAGGAAACGCACTTTACATCCTCACACACAAGAGGATCCTCAAGTTCCTCCAGCTGTTTGTGAGTCCGACACATCCCCATCAGTGTGTGACAAAGGCGCCGTTGAATCCCACCCTGGTGGGGGCAGATCTTCGCCCATCTGCTTCCCCCTAGTGGCCAAAGCCCAGACCCTCCTGTTTGCGGCCGTGAACACACCCCTGTCTTACTTTGCGCGTTTGCCTCGTTTCCAGATGTGTGAGATGCCAAAGCCCGCTTTCATGAAGCAGACCCTGAGGGAGCTGGGCATTGGTACATACCGGGACATTGCTTTCATTCACCCCGACACGCCCATCATCAAAGCGCTCAACATCTTTGTGGAGAGGCGGGTGTCGGCCCTGCCGGTGGTGGACGACTCCGGTAGGAACCCGTCGCTCAGTCCCAGAGGGCGCTTGAATGAACGGGGCCTTACTGGACACCTGTATCTCTTTGCAGGCAAAGTTGTGGATATTTATTCCAAGTTTGACGTGATCGTAAGTAAAACGCTTCTGCGGTCTTTGTTTAAAGATTAAAAAACCCACAAATACTAGAGGGTTTTGTTCACGTTCATGCCGTTTGTGTAGAATCTGGCCGCTGAGAAGACCTACAACAACCTGGACATCACGGTGACGCAGGCCCTCAAACATCGCTCCCAGTACTTCGAAGGAGTCATGAAGTGCCACAAAACGGAAACCATGGAGACGATTGTGGACAGGATAGTCAAAGCTGAGGTCAGCTACTTTTCAATGTCACTTCCCCCCTTTTATTTCTCCATTTATCTTTGTCCTGTGTCCCTGAGTATCCATGCTCTTCTGCGTAAACAAACATGAAGTGTTTTGAAATGGTTCATTGGAGAGCATGTGTGGGTTTTCAGGTGCATCGGTTGGTGGTGGTAGACCAGCACTCCAACATCGAGGGCATCGTCTCCCTGTCGGACATCCTCCAGGCGCTGGTGCTCAGCCCCGCAGGTATAAATGCCCAGCGGCGCTAGCCTCCGCCCTCCTCCGCCCCGGACTGTGAGCTCCCCTCCCACCCCAGCTTCTAACTCAGTCCCGGGTAGGAAACGTGGCCGCCTTCCTCCTCGCTGTTCGCGCCCCAGCCGGCTGCAGGGTGGCATGGCGCCTCGGCCAGGCTCTTGCTGGTGTGGCTGGACGCTGCTGCCGCTGAACTCTGCCACAATCAGGCATTTAAAAGTGGGTGTGTGTAGCTGCTCTTCAGCCCCAAAGGTTCATGGCTGATTCCTGGTCGTTGGTCACCGACGAGCAGCCAGGAAGGCTGGTAGTTGTTGACACCTGACAGCAGGAAGGTCCAGGGTTTCCACCTCAGCCTGGGTGAAGCTGCACGGCGATCGAACCGGCGCTCTGTCCCCCCCCTCCCCTCAAAAATGATCCTCATCGTCTCCTGTCAGGATTCTGCTGTGATTCCGGCTTGTCAGACGCGTCCTCGCTGGCTTTGCTCTCTTTGGAACGTTTCATCAAGCACTTGGGCACAGCCCGCATGCCCGGGGAACATTTGGGTGGTTCTGGGTGCCGCAGGTTGGAAAGCAGGGAGGTGGGGGGCTCCACGCTCCTGCAGACTAACGGCATGCCGGGCTGGGGCCTCAGTTCTTGATGAAAAGGTGGAATTTGCTGCCGGCCGAGGACGTCCAAGGTTGAAAGTGTTTGTCTGGGTGGGAAGGTGCAGGGCGTTGAATCTTGTCTTGTCCTCTATCCTTCAGCCACCTGCAAGGACAGCCTGAGCGCTGAATGAGGGGAGGAAGCATCCGCTGCAGCGGAAGGAGCGAAGCTCCGTCACGGCTGAGGTAGGAGACAGGAGGCCGAGCAGATTCCACCTGAATGGACGCCGGCAGAAACCAAAGAGCAACAACCAATCGAGCCCCGGGCAGCCGTTCTCTTTATTTATTTAGTTTGTTTGAACACTGATGAAATAAACGCACACGTGCAGGGTATGCATGCACGCCTCCGGATATGCAGCGTTGCATCATGGTCCACTGGGGGGGCCGGCGGGAGCACGGAGAGCAGCCGTCACGGCGTCGCTGTGGTAAAATCTCTGGTGGTGAAGTTGAAGCTCCGCCTGCAGCGGCGCCGGTTCCCACCCGCGGACAGACGCCTTTTCTGGCTCCGCCTCTGCCTGCTCAACCTCACGGTATCCAAGAACCATTGGCAACTTCACGGAAAATGGTTAAGGGGGGGGGTCACCTGCAGGGTTTTAGGGTCGGTCGTTCCTCCACGTCTGACCTCAGCCGCATCCTGTTACAAGGCTGAAGGAATCTGGATCATCAAGGATCTGAAGGCTTTCCTGCTGGCTCCGATGATCCCACAAACCCGACTGTAGCTGGACAGGAATCATCTCCGTCTCTGACTGTAAATAGGATCGTTTTTCGGGGAACTTGTCACCTAAAGCTTTATTTTTACCAAGGTGTCCACGCGTTCAGAGACTGGTGTTTTAACGTTGTTTTTGTAAATACATTGGTCGCATTCAGAGACTTTCTTTCTGACCCACACGTACTGTAAACGCAAGCATGAGAAACTACACTCCAGCAGGATGAATGTTCTTTGTTTTACCCTTTTTTCCCCCTGTTTTTCTCACTGCAGAAAAATAAACGGACACTGAATGTACTTCAGAGCTGCGTTGGACTGATTGTGTGCTGAGATCCGGCCTCTCTCTCACATAGCTCACAATTTGGTAACATTTCTTTATAATTTGGACACACTGTGTGTCCAAATTGGAAAAAAAAAACCCCAGCAGCATATTTGTAATATGTTTTTTAACAAACGGAAGCAAGAAAAGCTTTCTAGGTGATCGTTGCTGGCCCAGAGTCGCCTGAAACAGCAGTTTTTACCGGTGGCTGAGAACTGTCGGGGTAACTTTTCTCAACACGGATGAACAAAAGTGCTGCAACACTTTCAGAATTCTGCGTTCTCTTTCATACTCTGCCCAAAGCAGCGCCTCGGAGCACTGATTAGGGCGACCGCTCTTCAAATGAGACTTTAATGTCTCTTTTCCCAGCTTTGAAGAGTCGCTCTGATCGCAGAGGAGATCTGACGAGGAGGCCCCGTCTGAGCGGACCTTTCTTTGGGATGAAGCTCAGACCGCTTGGCGGCCCTCATCCATCCTTCGTGGTGGCCCTCTCTCAGCCCCGGGGCCCCCCCTCCGTGGCCCGCTGGAGGGGTTGGGGGGTAGCGTTCCAGCGCGTGCCGGGAAGGGGCCGGCTTTGGTTTGGGCTCCGGGCTGAAGCAGCTGACAGCTCCTCCTGAACACTTGGGGATGATCTACATGATGAGATCAGCTGTTGGACGCAGCTCAAGGGGACGTTTGCCTGTTTGCGGGGCGACCGCAGGGTGGCGCTGTGGCCCAGCTAGAATGAGGGTGGTGGAGAGATTAGCGGCCTCCTTCACGTTGAATATCCTTCCAATTTCCTTCCAATAAGCGTAGGAAGGTTTCCCATCAGACACTTTCCCCTCCCCCTCTTTTTTCTGGGAAGTGACTATTTCAGGGGCAAGGTTTTCCAATCTTGGTAATGCTTTGGAAAATGGATCCAGGATGGATCTGATGGACTTCAAAATAAGGAGGTGAAACCGGATCAGACTTCCTCCAGACAAGCTGCTTTGATCTGCTTTGATCCCTGGTGATAGCAGGCGCAGGGAAAGCCCGCTCTACACCTTGTAGCCCTAAAGCAGAAGAAACAGGGATGCCCCCCTCTCTCCCACCCACACCCTTTTTTTTTTCTTTCCACCCACACCCTTGCTGGACCTTCCTTTGATAGACGAGAGTTTGATTTAAAATTCCTCTTCACCGTGTTTCATGCATTTTATATGCATGGTGAGAGAGAAGCAGGCATCGAGAGGGGCTCCAGCCCAAAAGAACTCCCCTCCGATGCCATCTCCTTGGACACACACACACACACCACACACACCACACACTCCTCATTTTCTTGCACCCACTCAAGTCCTCCAAAATGAGTTTTACTCCATCGTGCTTTTGCCAAATTCCACTAAGCAGCAACAGTGCAGCAGCCTTTGAAGGCAAGTGTGATCAGAACAGAGAAGGAGGGGGTTGTGTTTAAAAAAAAAAAGAAAACCTGGCCTGGGGGCGTTTGGGGTTCGGGGGTGTGAGGAGCTGAGGAGGGAGGCTGACAAGTGCAGCGTTTGGGGACAGCTTTGATGTGGGTCGGGGTGCGGCTGCTCGAGGCCTGCACGTGGAGCTGCCGACGGATGAGAGGGCCCCGCCGATGCTCCCGTCTCCGCCCAAACGTCCCTTCATCCTCCTGGGAAACACACAAATCCGCACAGCAGCTGGGTGAGAAATCTGGTTTATTAGGGACAATAGGATCCCGCTAGCTTATTGTGGATATAGCAGTAAACAAGAAAAAACACAATTCACTTTTTTTTTTTTTTAAGTGCTACAGGTTTGTTAATATAGACATAAAACAGTACAGCAAACATAGTGCCTACATTCATATGCACACATGATATTAAAAATAAAAATGACAGTATATTGCTGTTGAACTGTTCCTGCTTATGAATCACCCTCACAGGAAAATCAGCTGTAGTGACACTTTTTTGTTTTTCTTCGTCTTTTTACAATAAGCATTGATGCGTGCACAGATTTGACAGTTTTGGCCAAGCGCGGTTGCAGGAATGCTAATCAAACCCTTCGCGGAACACACTCGGCTACCGGACGGACGTCCTGGTGAAGCTACTCGTTTGAAATTGACATAAAAAGATTAATACAAGTTAACTTTGGTTTCCAGCTCTAGAACTATACTGTGAAACTGTGGCAGTTTTAAGCTGAAAGTAAATCTTAAATCAACAGTGTAGCAGCCTGAAGCCAATTGTAATACGACACAAAAATGACTTTTTAAACCTTTTTTTTTTGTTGTTTTTGTTTTTGTTAAAATAGCAGCTGGCGAAATGTAGCTACAGTGTGATTTCAGAGATCTGAATGAACAAAATATTGTTAAAATACAGTTAAAAGTCTGTCACCTGGTACCTGTGTTAGGAGAAAATGAAACTTCTTTGCGGTCGTGTATCTTCTGATCTTATATCTGTCTGTTATAAATACAATAACCCGCAGCTTTGTGGTCAAAGTCTCTCATGCAACCAAGAAGTTTTAACATTTTAGACTT
Organism: Tetraodon nigroviridis; assembly: GCA_000180735.1. Taxonomy (NCBI): domain Eukaryota; kingdom Metazoa; phylum Chordata; class Actinopteri; order Tetraodontiformes; family Tetraodontidae; genus Tetraodon; species Tetraodon nigroviridis. The sequence continues at coordinate 721,812 of CAAE01014992.1, read as the reverse complement.
AAAGAAACAAAACATCAAAAAGTCCCACAAGCTTTTTCCAAAAAGGAATTTTAGACGGTAACACAGGACGATCGTTGATGAAAGAGGCTGAAAGGAATGGATGAGGGGAGCGGGGGGACGTCTCGGGTTCCAGTAACCCAGCCCGGAAGCCTGCTGCTGCATTCAGGGCCTGGGCGGATGCACCACCACTGGGTCACCTCCCAAACCAGCGTCCTCACCAACCTGAACGCAAACTGGAGGCTGGAACGCTGCAGCAGCAGGAGGAGGCCAGGGGGGAGGGATTTTTTCTTCTTCTTTCACTTCTCTGCACACTTCAAAACCAGGGTCCCGTCACAGCGGGGGGGCCGACTCCTCTAAACACAGAGTTAGCCAGACCTACAAAGCTCGGCTCGTTCTGTCTTGCGTCCATCCTCGCAGGCCTTCGTGCACCACAACAGGCTTCTCCTGCTCTGGTTCCCAGTCCTTGAATGTCTCTTTCATCTGCGCACTTCAGCGATTTCACATCACTTCCATCATACAAACTTAAAAAAAAACATCTCAACACCTTCGCAAAATTCCCGTCTGAGCATCTCTACGCGGCCGAGGGTGAGTTCAGAGTTCGCCGGAGCCGTCTGCCCAGCTCACAGCGCCTTCCATTGTACCGACTGAGCAGCTGGTCGGTGCAGGAAGGTCCTTTGAAGGTCGGCTCCGGAGGGCTGGTGGGTGTGGGGGGGGACCTCTGTCCATGGTTCAAAACGGGGTCTTTGCCAGGCAGGGGGGGCGGAGCCTGATGCCTGCTTCATCATCCTCTGTCCACTGACCCCCCCCCCACCAGTCATCAGGGTCATCAGGGTCATCAGGAAGAAGAGCCATGTGATCTCTGACACATGCATCATCTACGCTAACACTCGACACTCATGCTACAGCTAGTACACAAGCAGACTCCCCCCCCCCCAGATTTTCCTCTGTTTTGATGCAGGCAAGTGTGTGTGAGAAGTGTGAGTGTGTGTATGGGGGGTGGGGGTGGGGTGGGGTGGGGTATTTTTTTGGGGGGAGACTTTGAAGGCATCCCGAACTGGAAGTCTGAGGGGCCGTCTCGGAGGGGGCAGGTGCATCTTTAAAAGAGAGAAAGAAAGAAGAGGCACGAGATGGAGGAGAGGAAGGGGCAGGTGTTGGTGGAGGAGGGGCAGAGGGGGAGGGGGCTCATTCACTTCTGTGCAAGGTACGCTCCGATGGTGAGGCTAGCGGCCCCCAAAGCAGCCACGCCAAACACGGTCTTGATGGAGGGCCAGGAGCAGCTGAAGAGGGAGTCCCTCTGTCTGTCATAGAGCTGCACGAAGGCATCCTGGGAACAGACAGACAGACAAAGGGTGAATATACATTCCAGCGTATGTTTTCAAATATTCATGGCTTGTTTTTTGGCTTGTTTTCTTGTTTTTGAGGATGTCTGTTGTCTGGCCTGTCAAACAGACTGCAGATGCGCCGAAATCCGAGAAAAAAACCTGCATTCCTCCAGAGACAACAGACTTTTCAGAGTTTTCATCCTGTAAATTGGGTTTTTTGACCCTTGAGAAGGCAAATACCTTCACTTCCGTCGCCTAATGTGAGCACTAAGAGTGCGAATTAACCTGTTTTCCAAACAGATCTGTTCCCCGAGCCGCCACACCTGCCTGCAACCCGAAACCAGACGCAGGAATCCCCAAAGATCCACGCTGGCGGGCTGAGCGCCTGCACAACCGGAACTCAAGGCTGAAGGAATAATCTCAAACCCACCGTGGAAGGAAGAACAGCTGGACAGTAAGTTAAACTGCTAAGCTCCTCCCTCCCTCCCTCACACACACACACACACACACACACACACACACACACTAATCTGGCCCCAGAACCCAGGTCAGGTGAACGATGGGTCAGATCTGCGTGACTTGTTGCCTTTGGACTCCTGAGGTCCTGTCCTGGGTCCTTTTTGGTTCTACTTTGATGTCAGTGGGTGTGTGTGGAATCTGACCTTGGCTTGGTGCAAACACAATCGGTCCTGATGCTCCCTGCCCTAATTTTAACATGCGCTTTTGTTTTGTCAAACAAAAGAGCACACTGGACTATAAAAAGGAGACAACCATTCTGAAGGGATGTGGGGAGACAAAAGCATTTCCTGGTCCTCCTCCCCTTCCGTCCTGTGGCATTCCTGAAGCCGAGGGCCGGCCCATGTGTCACGGAGGAAGGAGGGTCAGCATTTTCTCCTCGCTGTGGACCCTCTGGTGCCAGCTCGGCTCCTAAACCGGCGACATTTTGAACACGCAGAACTTCCTGTAGCACAGACGAGTGCTTCTGCCTCAATTATTCACCACTACAACACTTTAGCTGCTCAGTAGGGCTAAAATTACCAGAGCCAGCTGCTGAAGGCAGCAATATCCGTACGCTAACGCACTAATTAGGGTAAAAACGATGATGCAAATTCTTTGTACAGCTGGGGCTAATTTTGCCTTCTTGTTTTGAGGGGAAATCTGTGGTAATTAATTTAATTGTTGCCTCCGAAGTACCACAAATGTTGAATTTAGGGCGACGCTCGTCCTGAAGCCTCCATCTTTCACCTCCACCCAGGAGACATCCCCGGAATGACGATGTGAACGACCACCAGCAAGGTCATATGGGAAGAAAAAGAAAAGGCTTATTTATGTCGCAGGTCCTCAGAAGTGTCTCAGACACTCGACCTAGATCATATATTTACGTCTGGGACAAAAGTGGGCCAATTACAGTAAGAGGTTTTCCAGAGTGGCAATGAATTCCACAAGGACACGGATGGTAATAATTCCAGATTGACCCGGAGGGCAAAGCTTAGACAAGCAGACAGGAGAAGAGAGAGAGAGAGTGTGTGTGTGTGTGTGTGTGTGTGTGTGTGTGTGTGCGTGTGTGTGTGTGTGTGTGTGTGTGTGTGTGTGTGTGTGTGTGTGTGTGTGTTTTTTTGCGTGTGGGTGGGTGGGTGTCAGGTGGATATCATGAGACTGAGGCATACTGTACTTTAGCTTCTGGAACTTTTTCACCCTCATGTTAGCAAACAACAGCCAATGGCAGGTAAACAGCCTGCAAAACACACCTCCGCTCCCTCTCCTGCCTCCTAAACTTTCTTGTTGACTTGAAGTCTGAACCTTTCTGGAAAAGCGATGAAGGGCGGGGAAGGTTGACGCAGACAAATGACTCTATAATCCTCAAAAAGTCCTTTGTGCCCTGCAGCACAGCATCTGCCGCTGACAGCAGGTGTGCAGCTGGGACAGAAACTCCCAGCTGCAGCTCTCTGCTGCACTCCTTCTTTTTCCTTGTCTTTTTTGTCTTTTTAAAGGTCACAGCTGCCTCGGAAACCAGGAATCCGAGGGGGGAGGGTGGGGTACCTGGCGGACAGGTTTACACACTTCTTTTTCCCCTTTTGTTGTTTGGTTCCTCACGTTAAAGGCCTGACACAGACCAGCGAGGGCCCCGGACGGTCCCTGGGTGTCACGGCCACTCCTCCACACAGCCGTTTGCTTTTCCCACCAGTGGGACTGACGTTCATCCACCAACCTCCCTCTCCATTTTCATGGGATTGGGACCGCTGGGCTTTTCCTTCTTCCTGTCTCTTATTAGGGCCTGGAAATGCCAAATATTTAGCTTGTGGTGGCCCTCTGGGTATCCTCCTGCTGCTGGGAGCGATCCCTCCATTTGTCTGAAAACATAACGAGTCCTGTGAGCTCGTTTGCTTCAGTTAAAAAGCCCAAAACGGCTTTTAGCCAAAACAGAAGACTGATCCTGCGGTTGGGGCTGGTTGGGACATTTCTCTTTGGGCAGACTGAGGCAAGAGAAAGGGATGTGGGTTAAAGTTCACCGTGTAATTAAAGTGCCTGTTTGTGGTCTGGCTGCTAAATTCACCTCCAAACTGAGTGTCTCCCTGTGCTCTCTGTTTATTTCCACAGCATCCCTATAGTAACACCCTATATCATGTATACCACCCCCCACTTTTGCCTTGCTTTGATTCTCTAATGAGCTTCTTGCACATTTCAGAGCGGCTAATTAAAGTCAAACAAAACTCCCATTTCTGGTCCAGCGGGGGAGTGAATGGGGCTTCCTTCAAAGAAAAGTGCAAGGAAAGCATTAACCTCCGCGGCAATCGATCCGAGCGCAGTAAAAAAAAAGGAAAAAAAAAACAATGAGAGGACGGCGAGATCTCATCTGGAGACAAGGTCGGGTCCTCTAAAGTCTCTGGAGTGTCATCCACCGACTCGCCCTGCAAAGAATGCGATGACTGAGGCGTTTGTCGCGACGCTCATTACCCGGTGAATCCCCCCTGCGTCAGCAGTGAGCCGAATCCTAACCGCTCCGAGCTGAGGGCACCGAGCTCTTTCCCGCACCGTGACAATAGTGCAATCGCTTGAAACAGCAACCTCCCCGCCCAGAGGTGTCAAACTGGGTGGAGAAATATGGAAAATCTGCCCCAAAAATGCACAAACTCTCCTGCCTGAGGAGCAACAAAAGTCTCATTTGGCTAAACTGCTTTACTCCTAATGAGCTAAAATGGGCTCTTCTTATTATTTATTGTCAAATCAGACCAGTGTCTTATATTCAAACAATAGAACATTGTTAATTCGTGTTTGGGCATCAGTCTTGACACTTTTATTGGCCTCAGCCGTTGAGAAACGCGCTTGACGTCCGGGCGTTATCCCGAAGCTCATAAATATTTAAATACGTGTCAGCAGCGTTTGTGTGTGTGTTTACAAAACAGCACCTTCTCCCGTGGGAGCGAGCCTGCTTCCACTGGAACATGAAATGTGATCGCCGCCCGCAGCCCTGGTGACGCTCCTCGTCTTTTTACTGTCCCCGTGCTCCATTGTGCAAGTCGCCGCATGAATGGGTAACTTTACACATGAGCCTTTGGCCTTGTTAGGGGTGATTGAAGGCCTGTTTGTTTCTCTAGCCTGAACGAGGAGGAGCAGCGCTGGGGACGCACGGTCCAGCTTTGGTTCTGTTGCCGTCTGATTGTTTACCCTTGACCATGTCCTTGTGGGAGCTTTGCTCTTGGTGGGCTCGCTGATTTGCACCGAGCTAGTAGAGCCGGACACAGGTTGCCAACGCGGGCGGATGCTGCTCGTCCTAGACCCTGCACCATTCAGCCACATCTACAAGAGGCTTCACAATAACACTTTTTTTTTTTTTTTTTTTTTTTCACAAGAACCAAACCAGACAGACCCGACCCCTCCCCCGTCTGCTGACTCTGACCTTGCAAGCAATGTCAGCCTCTGCAAACAAATCCAACAACCTTCGGAGATGTCAGAACGGTGACATTTTTAAACAGATATCATGTGGCCGAGACAGGAAGTCTGCCTTGCTTCCCTAAAGGATAGGAGAGCCGGGCCAGTCCGGCCCCCCTCCCCAAGCACAGGAGCGAGCGCCAACACCCCGAATGGACAAAAGCAGCGTAGCCGTGTGGCTATAAATACCCACCTTTCCGCTAGCCCCGTGCGTGCTCGGCCCTAATAAAAGGAGCCTGGTCGCTGCTGCCGTCACTCAGGCCCGGTTGAATCACCCATGGTGACGTGGGAGGAGGGGGAGGAAAGAGGGATGGACGGGCGCTGAGTCACAGCCCCCACTGGTGGAGGCAGATGTGTGAGTGCATTAAAGCAGCCTCGAGTGGCTTCCCAGTAAAGACAGGATGTCTACCACTGGGGTGGCTAATGGGTCCGCACATGCTCCGGTGACGTGTTTGCGGCGACGTAAACCGCGTAAGCACGTGAAGGCCCAATCAAAGCACTGCCTCTTCTGCCATAATTGTGTGAAACTCTTGGCTTGTTTCAGCCTCAGGAATGCGAAGCCGCTTGGATAAACAGCCCGTTGGTGAATTAAGAGCTTCAGCTCTGGCATCTGAAACACGCAGGAAGAACAAAACATCGGTGATTCACTCCAGGTTGGTGTTAATGATTAGACAGCGTCATCAAATATCACATTCCAAACGGCTCTTTCAGCTTTAAATAAAGCTTTGGGCGGCCACGTGCAGGAACAACACAAGGTCGGGCGGATCGGCCTTTGTGGGCGAGGCCGTACACTTGATTAGTCCTGATAGAGATCTCTGCCATGGACCGTGGGAACCGAAAGAGTCCCCAATGGCCCTGTTGCTTCTCCTGGAACAAACAGAGCCCACGGGAGACGCTCATTTCCTGTCACAGGGTAGCACACTGCTGCAAGCCTTAAAAGTCATGACTCGTGACCTCCCAAGACCTTGAGACCACACAGGCTGCCTCTCAAAGGCACTGGAGCTCTAAATAGATGGACGCCTGAACCAAAAAAAGAAAAAAAAAAAAAAAACAAGGGGGGATTACAGTTTATAGACCATGACGTGTGGGAGCTTCTGTAGCGTTTAAAAGTGCTTGCTGACGCTCCTGGTTTCTGTTTGTGCCAAAAGTGTGGGTGTTTTTCTTTTCTTTTTTAATCTGTAACACAGGCCTGATGTGTTTTCAATAGTTGAAGACTGTTTCAGTGAAAGAGCTGACGGATCGCAGTTAAGTCACTTCCTGTGTCAGATGGGGGATGACATCACCGTCTGGTTTAAGACTATAGCTTCTCTGTGGTCGGGCAAAAATCACAGACTCTGTGTGGGGAGAGTAGCAACAAGCCAAAAATGCAGTCATACTAATACCGTGGAGGGGCGGAGGAGTAGGCAGCCACAGAAGCCTACAGTTGGTTGGACTCTGTAACTAAGAGCTTTGTGTTTGTTTTGAAACATTAGGAGCCTCCTAAATCTCAGCTCTAAGAGTCCAAAGAACATGGAAACTGCAGGAGGGGAGCAGATTCCAACCTCCAGGTGAATTAATCACACGGGAGGAATGACAGGAACGTCAAAGGGAAACAGAGCCCGTGGAGTCTGACGCTCCATAAAGGCCTCTCAGTTTTGGCAACAGTGTGGTAGAGGTGATGGACGTGCAGCGCCAGTTTTCAGGTTCTCTGGAATTCTCTTTGTAGGCAGGTAAAAGAAAAGAGGCCGTGGTCAGGGTCAGGGTCAGGGGTGAGGAGGACAAGGACCTGGATGTCTGAGGACAATGATCGTTTCTGAGAGCAGAGCTCCCTCAGACACACTCCCGAAAAACTGGCTCACTTTTCCACAATGTATAAATATTCTATACAAGCCTGTTGCATCGAGCTTGACGAACACATTAGTAGCTGATGTGTGAAGTCACCTCAACCAGAAGGAGATGGGTCCATGTCGAAGTGAAGAAAGAAAAAGCTGAGGAGATTTAAAATCTTTGCGTGAGGCTTTAACAGAGTTTTCTGTCTGTGCTGTATCTTAGCAACGACAAAACACGCTTCCTTTCTTGTGCTGACTGTGTGGAAAAGTAGCTATCACAAGATGAGGGCAGAAAGTATGAAACACCAAACTTCTCCATCCCACGGTTGGAATAATGTCATCCTACTGCAGGGGAAGAAGAAAATAGTTTTACGCTTCCATCTTGTTTTGTGTGTATTGCAAACAACCCTAAGTGCAACCGTTCCCATGGCAGGGATTACTTTTTATTCTGTCTTTTCTCTCTTTTAAGGGCTGGGAATGCTGGGAACAGCCTCTCTCAGGCAACAAGCTGAATTTTATCCGGGGGTAGAAGAATGAGAGGAATGCATTGATGTGGCAACACAAACAACAGCACTGTGTGTGTTCCAGAGGCCCGATAAGGGATGGAATGAGCCCACAGAAAACCACGCAGGCCACAGTGAGTATCGCCCTACTGCGCATTTTTATGACGTCATAACATGTACATGCAAGAGATACAAAACATGCTCATTTAAAGTCTTATAGGGCAGCTTTGGATGAGGCTGAGGTGTGTGTGTGTGTGTGTGTGTATGTGTGTGTGTGGGAGCTGCAAGGAAAAATCAGATACAAATGTCTGTCTATTCTATGTATTTCTAGTAATAACATGGCAGCATCACTGGTGCTGTTACAGGTGCCGAGCACTGATCTGTGCAGTCTTTGTGTCGGCGCTGTGCTGTGTAATATTCACGTGGATGTTTTTACCAAAACGTTCCTGCTGCTTTCAGTCAGCAGATAGATCAGCTGAGACTCAGATGATTGTCAGGTCAGATGACTCCAACAAGCAACTTTGCTCCATAATTTTCCCGGGGGTGAGCTACCGGTAATCCTCTGCTCCAATGCTCCACTGACATCTACAAAACATTTTGCCTCTTTGGTCTCGGAGTTCTGGCGGCTAGAATTGTTCCATCCACATGTTTTTCCAGCAATTATCCCGGTAGTGGTCCCAGGCCCTGGCCGTGGCACACATGAAGGAATAGTGGTGATTTCTGACTCTGTGCACCGTCTGAGCTCTTTTAGCTTCCCTCGATGATCAAAGCGATGGCCAGGGTCCGCCCATTTCATCTCCCTCTCGCTCCTAGAAAGGCCTGAATTTAATTCTACCGCAGGAACATTGAAGGTCAGGAGATACGAGCGCCTGTCGCAGCAGATTGGGTGGTATCACAAAATGAGTTTGCATAAATAGCCAGGGAAAAAAAAGTCACAGTCAGAGATCATTTTTGACTGTATGGTTGAGTTAAACATTAAAACATTTAGGGTTTTTCCAAGCACAGAGTCTAAAAGACAAATGAAACTTTATGGGTCAAGTTAATTAAACCTCTAGCGGTTAATTCTTCCAAAATAGGAGTCGTCTAGACCGATTCAATTCTGCTTTATAAAGTAGAAAGGCAACTGACAGACACTCAGCATCATCAAATTGACGCTGACATCTGTAAAACATACCGCAGCCTAAAAACACCCAAAACACAAAGCAAAAGAGCAGCATGAAGAAGCCCTGTCAGATTCCACTTTGAAGTAGACGTCATTATTTGAAGTCGTAAAGACAGCCCAACAACCAATTAGAGGCAGAAAATCTCTCAAGCCTGTGACGCTGATGACTTCTGTAGGTTTGAGTGGACCTCAAGATTCAGGGAAGGGCTCATGAGCAAAGATCGCTGAAAAACAAAAGCCTCAACGTGCGCTTGGAAAAGCTTTTATCTCTCAGATGTGAAGGGCGTGTCCCTTCTCCCGGCACTCCAAACCATATCAAAGATGACTGCCGAGGAAGTGGCAAGATCATACCAGGACTGAGAGCTCCCAGTTGGACACACACACACACACACACACAAAACACAAAGTGCTAAAAGATCTGACCAAGGACTCTCCACGGAGACTCTTGCGTGGTGAATTTTAATAAATCACCTTCATGTGTACTCTGATGCGTCGGTTTTTTGTGTTAATTGAGTCTCTGTCCACAGATACCGGAGCACCTTATCGAAAACGCCCAATCGATGCCAAATAGTCAAAGTGATATCCGAGGGATGGCTGACCTCACCGGCGTTCGCTGGAATGGATCAGGTTTCCTGGCAGAAGTCACTCTGGGAGGACATTATTTAGCCCAGATCTTTATGGGTAAGCTGCAGGATTCTGTTGACCGTTGTCAGTTGGCTGTCGTTATTGGAGGCCGGTGAACTCAGTGTTTGAGAGTCAATAATGAGTGGCCGGTTGTTGATGGCCAGTGCTGTAGCTGCTGCACTGGGAAATCCCACTGGTAATAGTGGCTTTGTGTGTGTGTGTGTGTGTGTGTGTGTCTGTGTGTGTGTCTTTGTGTGTATTTTAAGGCTAAATGGCACAGCTAACAGGAAGCCACGCACCCCTGGGCCATCTGCTCCCTGCCACGGCTCACATGTCACCCTGTGACAACACAGCATTATTGATTCACACCACCACATCCGCTTCTGTGCCGCACACGATGATGTGCCACCGTGTGTGTGTGTGTGTGTGTGTGTGTGTGTGTGTGTGTGTGTGTGTGTGTACACAGCCATTTTGTGAACAGCAAATAACTGATTTGCACCAGTACATCCGCTTTTGTGTTTGCTCGCCTGAATCTGTATGAATATATTACAGATCCTAATGGGTGAAATGGGGAGCCCCCCTCTCTAGAGGGGGCTTCTAGGTCGGTTTTGACACATATCTGGTTTTACATATTTGGTACAATAGAAACTTTGCAGATAAAGACTTTAACTTTTGGTACCACTGATCAAACTAAAGTCACTGAAAATTAGCTGAAAAGATTAAATGTCTCTTTAAACCCCTTTTGGGAGTTTTGTACCCAAAAATATCCCTTCTATCTAGACAGTGAGAGGAGCCATTTAACCTTGCCCCATATCGATCCATTACAAGCTTGTAAGGATGTGCCAACGGCAAAGTCAACCGGCGTCTCTGTGGGCTCCTCGTTATCCATCTCCCCCTCTGACAGAAAAGGTAGAAAACTCCTTTCATGTGCGTCTTCTCAGATGACTGTTGGGGACAGTTTTTCAGGCAGATTAGCAGGCGCGTGAAGCGACGTGAGCTCACCGATGGTAAAGTGGCAAACAGGGTCGGGAGTTGTGTGTTACATGACAATTAGAGGACCACACGGGAGCGGTGGCACTGGCAACGCTTCTATATTTAGAGGCTTCTCACGTGTCACTGCATTTTTCAGTAATCGGGAAGGTTACCTGACACTGGCAGCCAGGTCTCGGGTATTAGTGTGTTCTAGCTGTCAGGTCTGATCCCAGGTATATAAACATCACGGTTCCAATTTAGGGTGATCCGTTTGGACGGTTCATTTTGGCTGGGATGAAGCCCCTGTCCCCTCATGGAACAGAAAAACAAAAAAAAAAAACCAGCCTGTTGAAGTGCCTCAAAGAAGAAACAATCACATGGCTGTTTTCAGGCAAACATAGCCCTAGAGGCCTACATGTAAAAGACAGAATAAACAAATAAAAACCACAGACACGTCAGCATGCAAACAGCTTGCAGCAGTTCCGGAACGAAGCCTGCTCAGCTGACTCGATCATCCAGGAACAGAAATCACCCACACCCCTCACTGGCCGCTCAGGAAAGCAACACCCATGCTGTCTCCATTATTTATTCAACGTTGTTTCTTTTCAACATTCCTCCAGCTCCACGGCGGAAGGCCGGGAATAAGCACACCGGACAAGGTGGAGGGTCCCTGGGGAGCTGTAGGAATGGGCACAGGCATCAGAATTGGGCTGTAGGAGCTAATCATCTGTGTTCTTTCCAGCTGCGCCAAAGGGTGTGCATCAGTATGTGCAGAGTGCTCGGGAATGGGATAAACATGACTTCAAAGTGAGCAGGGATCCAGCTGGATGTCTGGCCTTGCATTCCAGACCAGAGCGCGATAAAGATCCTTTGTTAGGGGGGAATTCATGAGAGAGGAGGGCGGCGTGTTACTCTGCCTGCAAGTTACCTTCATATTACCATAATCACGAGTAAAGAAAGGCTCCAGTTCAGGAACTGACAACATTGTGTTAAACACAGATTATGTGGTGGCAGACTGCAGCTGGATGCAGAAAAACACAAGAGCAAACTCAGACGTTTTCCATCTGCGTAGTCCATGCAGAAACCCACCAGAGGATATTCATACATGGACCTGCATTCCTAAGCAAATCCACATGCATGAAAAAAGAATTTAGTGGTCGGTCTCTTCAGGTCTGAGTGGAGGTCCAGGGGAATGTTTCTCAGGCTGCAGTTGTACGCTGACGGGCGTAAACACAGCAGCAGATGGCGAGCAGCCGAGGCCCAAACAGCAAAAGGGGTACAGCACGGGGGGAAATCTCTTCGCTTGCCACACCGAGCTCTTTTGTGGTGCTGCAGAGCTGGAATTCCGCACTAAGGAATCACATCAGCAAAAGCTCATTTCAGTCTGTCTGATTACTGGAAGTGGCACAGGAATATGGTGATGTTAATCAAATAAAAACAAACAGGGAATAGTGTGAAAAAAAGAAAGGCAGAAGGAAAACAGATTTCTGCTTTATGACTCATGGCTTAACAACATGTGGAATTCTCAAGTTTACTTTCCATTTCACCGCTATCAGTTTTGTTATGAGAACAGTTCAAAGGCAAAAGTCCAGCAGACTTCCTGATTCTGTGGCACAGACGTAGCATTCAGGAGACACAAATTGGACCCAAGTAACGCCACAGCAGACTTGATCTGGGGATTTTTCTTTCGCTTATTTTCTCCTTTGTGACGCTGAGACGTCACCGGTATGGAGATTAATGACTTCCTGTCGTTCCAGATTCTGTCAACCCACAGATGGACCCACCCAAGCTGATTTACACTATTCAACACAACACACACAGTAAACACACAACTGTAACATGCAACAACTTCATTTGACCTTCTATAAGAAATCACACATCTACATGCTAACAGTTAACATGTATATTCTAACACACTGATAGAGACAAATGTGGACTTGCCGATCTCTACCAGGCGTGTTTACCAGCTCTGCCAGTCTTCTGCACCCGCTGACTGGCAGCAAACCCTAAGTACAGATGAAGTCTGCAGGAGCATCTTCAGTTTTTTGAGGTTGCAACCAAAAATATTTGTCAAATGCATTTTCACCCGATGCGGGTGCTGCCTCGAAAAGTCACTAAACAAATACAGAAGGGAGGGAGTGCATCCATGAGTCAATTAATCCTTAGCAACCATAACTGGTGCAGAATAAATGTGACAGGAACCTCTTCTGAGAAACATCACATTTAAATATGTTCCCAGTTTTGATTCCAAAGTTGTGAAACTGTTTTTCTTTTTGGCTTTTTTTTTTTTTTTTTTCATGACGCCCCCTCAGCCAGTCTGAGGTCAAGCATATATTTTCAGAAATCGGACACTGGCTGCCACTTTGGTCCAGCCCTCGGTATTTACCGCATGTGGAGGGGGGGGGGGGGGGTGGGTAAAAACAAAAACCCCCCACGTTTTTGGGTAACGCTGCCACCTCAACGCAATCGTCTCCTGGGGGGTGCAATTTCTGCCCCCACAGAGCCTGAACCCATACAGGTGGAGAAAACGGTGTTCAAAAACAATGAAAGGACATGGTTTTACATCCCGCAGCGTGGGCAGAAGTCGCTGCAGAGCGGAAGCCACTTCGCCCACAGCTGGGGATTTTTGCAGATACAGTAACTGTTTTGTTATTTCCAAATGCAGATCGTTTAGTTTAACTAGAAGTATATTTGACTCACCGCCGATCTCTAGACTCAACAATGATTAGCGGGCACTCTTATTTTGAGCTGGACTTGTCTCCAAAAACAACAGGAAACAGAGGGCAGCTGATAGAACCGGGCCTGTCAAAATGTCAGGGATAGGCTGATCAGCTCCCACGTTTGTTTTAAAGGTGGTGGAAAACACCCGACTCACCGCAAGCCCACAATGGCACAATGAACAGTGAAACAACTATAAACACAACCTGAATAAATACACATGTGCAACCCTGTTTATTCGCCATCATCTCATCATCAGGCCAAGGTGGTAATGAAAACAGTAAAAACAATCCATCTTTTTTTCCTCCTCTGAGCGACGCACCGCTGAGGATAAACAGGGTCATGTGAACAGTATCCCTAGGCTGCGTCCATCAGCAGTGGAGCTCCGGTCCAGAAAGTGTTTACATGCTGCTAATGGGTCGTTCCCCGTTCCCGTTTAGCCTAATCTGAAAGAACAGCGACACACAGACTGTGATTGTGGATTCTACCAAATGTGAACTCTTTTGGACCAAGTTCATCGGAAATGAGTGTTTGCTCGCCTGTGTTATCTGGTAGACTGTGGTCATATTGAAGTTCAAGCGTAACTGAGGGCCTGCCCCTTGCTTTATGAGAGCTTTATTTAAACAAGACAGCTCACATTTAACTATCTCCCCTCTCTAATAAGGACACGCACAGATGGTGAGTGGGAGTAAATATGCAGGGAGGCCTGTTCTGAACTTCCAACTACCTTCTTCAGATGTCAAAAACCATCATGTCAGTAATCAGAGAGGATGAAAAACCGCGCCTGCAGCCAGGCTAAACTCTGTGGTGTCGGTTATTAAATGTCAGGTGAAACACAAACACACACTTTTGGAAATCCCCCACCTGAAGGATATTCAAATAAATACAAACGTGGCAACGACGCAGTTGCGCGAACACCTGCCTTTTTTTTTTTTTAAATTACTTTTTGGTTTCAGACTGTTCATATGGCTTCTAAACTTCTGGTAGCCAAAAATCCATCGAGGATGACCTAAAATGGAAGCATATGCCTCTAAATAATCCAGAATAATCCTTTGGATTAAAAGGCGTGCTGCCTGTCTCTCTCTCTCTCTTATTAAAGTGGGATCTGAACAGTCAGGATGCGCTCGTCTCCTCCCAGCTGGAAAACACAGACTGGGATGACCTACATTATTGCAGAGTGGGCACACGGGCTTCGCCAGCCCAGCCAGCCAGCTCCAAGGCACGGGTGTGCAGCGGCAGACAAGAGCGCTCCAGCCTCCTGTGCACACACACTTATTAGCACAGTAGCTGCAGATTAGCATTCTGTGTTTCTTGGGGCCCGCCCCTCCAACCCCTGCCTTTGATATGTGCCACAACCTGCTACCTCCAGGGGCCAAGACGAACTCAAGGGGAATGTTAAACGGCCCTTCCCTTTGAGATGAAATGTTCAACCATGAATCATTGATGACCCCGGCACCACACGTTACTCCGATCTCGATAGCTTCCGGCTAAAATAACGGAGCAACCAAAGTGTTAGCTTCTCATTCAATGCACTTTGCTAATTAGAGGCTAATTTATGGCAGATTGGTTTACTTAGGGGAGGCAGAGGAGAGTTCAAATGCAGCAGTGCTGCTTTTAAATTCAACCTTTTATGTGTGTGAGACTGGCCGTGTTCGGGTCAGCGTCTCCGCGTTATGACTTTAGGTTGATCTGTCTGTTCAGATGTGCAGAGAACCCTGATTCCTGTCTAACCACCACAGACCTCAGCATTACACCAATGTCTCCAGTTTACTGACACATGTCTGGATTGTCTCCATAATAACAGCACAGAGAAGATATGGCATCAACCTTTCCAAAAAAGAGAAAAAATTAGGAAAAAAAAAAAAAAGCCTTGCTTTTTGCCTTGATTTGGCCCACTCCAGTCACCTTTTTGAACCTTCTCTGCGTGACAGCTGCGTGGCCACTGGCCCTCAGCGTAGGGAGGTGTGCCCCCCTGACGCCTCCTGATTGGCCAGCCCCCACACGACAGCCAATCAGAGCAGAGATTAGCAGCTGCCATCTCAAGCGTTCGCTCCGCCGCGCGTAATGGACGCAGGCAGGGAGATCGGCCTGGATGAACGCTGGTCCGAGTTTAGAGACTCTTTTAGCCTATTCATAGGTCTGAATTCGAGATGAGTATGAGGAAAAATGACGCAGTGAAAGCTCCTAAACAGAGGACTTGTGCGTCCTCGAAGCACACATCTGCGGTGACACGGAATCAGACCTACCCATCCCCCGTTATCTTGTATCCAGCTGTTCAGGGACCCACTTAAATATTCCGTCATCCACTCCGCGATGTTGTCCACCTGCGGGCTCATCTCCTCCTTGGCCGCGCACTCCGCGCACACCGCGGCCCCGAACTCGAAGAAAGCGATAATCCGGCCCCAGTTCACCCCGTCCCGGAACAGTTCGTCTATCACCTCCGCGAACCTCCTCTGCGCCGTGGTGGAGGTGAGATACAGCTGGCGCGACATCTCCGTGAAGTCCGGCTGGTACAATCTCTCAAGTTCATCCCCAGCCTCCCGCAGGACTCTGTGGATGGCGGCGTGCTGCTCGGACTGGGGGGTGCGTTTGCAGAGGTGGGGGATGCTCCCGCGGTCGGGCCCGGTACCGGCCTCATGACACCGGCGAACCAAAGTCGGTGCAGGGGCAACTACCGAGCCGTTATTCGCCGCGTTTTGGTCCTGGACCTCCTCGAATCTCCACACGAAGCCGCGCTTGGACAGTTTATGGAAGATATATTTCTCCACAATGTCGCGATTATACTCTCTCGCCATCCTTAATTTGGCACTTTATATACACGCTTGGAACGTCCCCCCTAAATTAAATACATCGCGGTCGAAGCAAACGCGCTGTAACGCGCCGCGGACGCGTCGCCAAAGTCGGTAATGTTGGAAAATTGAAGTCAGCGATAATCCCGCACAAGGGGCCAGTGCTTCATCAAATGAAGACGCCCCGTGCGGAAAAACGTCTCAAAAGTCAAAAAACATTTGATTACGTTTCAATATCGGTGTGTATAATCCCTGTTCCGAGGAGGGTAACCTTTTCTTTGCGTAGAAATCCAGTATGCGGAAGAGGCAGGAGTAGTGCCGATCTGCCTGCGCACATCAGCCGGGTGCGGGGGCGATGCGGAAAAAAAAAAATCATGAATGAAGGCCAAAGTTGGATGCGCCTGGAGGGGCCGTCAACTGTTTCTGCGGCGTTTACGCGCAGCGAAGCGCACGACCGTGAGCCAGACGAGGTCGGACTGGGCCCCCCTCTCCGAGATTCCTCCCCGCCAGCTCGTCTCTCTCCGGCAGTCGGTCGCGCACTGTTGGTGAGATATTTTCTGACGTCAACTTTCCAAAGTCATTCCTGTGGCTGAGCCCAGGGGCCCGCGGCCGAGCGCCGCGCTGGAAACCGACAAAGCGTCCGGCAGGACTGCGGTCGAACCGCCGAGGACCGATCCAGAAAAGTTCACCGATGCGTGGACAGAATGTGGAGAGAAAGATCCAGTTTAGGGCAGAGAACGCAGGAACGTCCCGTTCTTTGATGTGGTCGAGCCACCCCCTTGTGGATGAAGATCAAACCTCAGGAAACCCTGCAGAATTTTGCGCAAACGCTCCTCTCTGCACATTCTGCGCGTATTCCGAAAGGTTTCCACCGTAAAGCATCCAAAACCTCCCCAAGGAAATAAAAGACTGGAAAAAGAAAGGGTTTGATTCTCTGGTTTTTATTGAATCGTGTAAGAAAATAAGACAGAAATAATCCACCTCACATTTTCTTTCCATGGCACACAAGGTGAAGGTGTCAAGAATATTTGTTTGGCAAAAAAAAAAAAAAATTTAAAAAGCAAAGAAACCGAGACCATATTCTGACCTCTGTGGCGATGTCATGACAAAGTAAACGCACGTGGAGTTGCACAACTTAAGATCTTAACCAGGTGTTTTGGACCTTCTGTAAGCGCAGGCTTCAATTGCATAGCTTAAAGGCTAAAACCAAACGTGACAAAACTGTGTTTATATGGGCTACATGTGATGCTACCTCAAGATAAAAAAAACATGGCGACGGCAGCGAGTGCCACGACTACGCGAAGCTCTCGAGTGCGGAACCTTAGGCCTTAAACCAATATCAAATGAGAACATCATGCGACTCCCGTCCATTCTCACTTTCATTTGTTGGGTTTCGCTAAGGCTCGTAATTCGGAAAATGGTCAAACACGCAAAAACGGCGGGCATTTCACAACAAAAAAGTAGGCAAGATTAAGTAGAACATCAACTGGTCAACCTAATGTGGGTTCGGCCACATTGTTGTGCAGACGGTGTCATCCGCCTCGTCAGTGGTCACGTCTTAAGGCGAAGAACGGCGCCCGCGGTGGTGACTGACAGCTCAACGCAGCGGCGGCGCTTGGAAACGAATCGCAAACATATTGCATTTACAGAATATGTCTGACCACCATCTGACATTTAAATCTGGTGTTTCAAAATGAATCTTCCTTCAGACGCGTTTGTAAATTCTCCAAAATGCCAACAGGCCAAAGGAAGACTGGCAGGCGAAAAAACGGGAAACATTTTCCTCAAATCCAAACGTACAGAAAAAAAACCCCCCAAAAACCAGAAGGGAACGCGGGAATGACGAGGCTCAACAAAACTAAGAGGTAATATCAATATAGCAGGAGCTAGGAAATCTGAAATGCTCAGAACAGCCTGAGAGCAGAGGGACCAGCGCCTCGGCCTCCATGTTGGGGACATTTTTGGCCTGTGTAGTGCGACTCTCTAGCGCCCCCACCAGACCCGGAACAGGAATGACTTGAACCCGCAAGTCTCCCTGACCAGACCCGGGTCGGCCCTAAAGACGATGGGTCAGTTCTGGAGAAAACTGCAAGACAGAACTGAAGGTAAATACGTATTTCTGTGCATCCAATGAAAATGTATGAACTGTCTTCGCGTGAGGTAAAAAGATGTCAAAATATCTTCTGTCTTCGGGAGCGACTGTCATATTTAATGGCTTTAATCGCCCCAGAGGCTGGCTCAGTCACAGCAGTCGCACATGCGCTACACTCAGCCCCCTAAATTTGTGAGTGTTGTTTTATGTAAACGTTGAAGTATTTAAAAAAAAAAAAAAAAAAAAGCAACAGTAAAACTCATCACGTGACCCCAGGTGGCATCCAGACTGCTGGTGCCCCAGACCTGGTCCAAACATTAGAGTTCTTCAGAAAGACAGAGGCTTTGCCAGCAAAGACTCGCCTGTTCGGGGGGGGGATGTGGCGCCTAAAATGGAATTCCCGAAAAATAGAGAGGAAGGGAAAGATAAGACGCAGCTGAGCAGCGGCTCTCCGCCACGATTCGCTGAACCAGTCCAACAGGCCTCGTGTTGGGGTTTGTAATGTTACAAATGACCAAAGCAGAACCACCTTACAACCAGGCGGAGGGATGTTTAGTCTGCCCTCACGCCTTCAAGTAAGGCTGCCTCCTCAAAGAGAAGCAGGTGGACACATCAAAAGTCACTGGAATGTTGAGAGGAAAACCGACACCGCTGGGGAAATCCGGAGGCTTTACATCAGCAGACAAGCGTACAGTAAACATCTGCCACAATTTAGCCGACGTCAGAAATGCGTTCAAACACTCGCCTCCTTCCCCCTCACCTATAGTTGTGCACTAACTGAGGGGCTGGACGAGGGGACCGAGGAAGAGGAGGGGCACCAGCCGGCGAAGACCTCGAGGCTGCTGCTATTCCCTCTTGTCGGCTGCTTTCGACTGCTCCCTCTGAATCATGCAGCGCCGCACGATGCTGTCAAAACTCCCCAGGTAGAACAGTGCGATGGTGCGAAACAATCCCATGGTGACGATCTGCGCGACAGAGACCAAACCGAGGGATCGTAAAGCGAAACTCACGCGCTCGGTCTCATTTGCTGGCCGGTACCTGCTGAAGACCCTCCGTGATGGAGGTGACGGGCGACATTCCGCAGGTGACGGCTGACAACATGTACCCGTCGGGTCCCACGGAGCTGTTGAAGTTGCCCTGCTGCAGGTCAGACAGGCTGATTAGCACTCGTGCGCTGGGCTCACAGAGCAGCCGATTCTGTGTCTCACCACTGCGTCCCGAACGATCACTTTGGCCACTTGGTCCGGCTGGCAAACCCCCGACGTCTCGGAGATGAGTTTGGTCTCCAGAGGCTAAACATGAAGAGAACAAAGGAGAACCATACGGGAACCAAGACAGAAGGGATCTGAGGCTACGCCGTGCGGAAACTCGGCGTACCTTTGTCTTATTTTCCTCGGCTAATCCTGGAGTATCGGTGTCAGGAGGATAGGCAACAGTCACATAAATGTTGTATGGCTTTATCTAGAGGAGAATAGAAACATTCCATCTTAATAGCTGTGACTCGAGATTCATTTATAATTTCCCCACACGCCTAAAAAAACTAAAATCATCAAAATTTGAAACTAAAGCCACCACTAAAGACTCACCTCCATCTGCAGAGATTCGGCTAAACCACGTAGGGCAAACTTGGAGGGGGAGTAGGCGGTGTAGCCGAAGAGGCCAATCTGGCCGGCCTGGGAGGACACAAACATGATGCGGCCCATCCTCCGCTCCTTCATGGTGGTGATGACGGCCCGCGTTGGGTAAACGCTACCCAGGTAGTTCACTTCCATCAGTCTCTGCCAGGGCCAGACAAAAATGTAACGCACAATAAAATCAAACAGAAATAAAAAGATACCCCCTGCAAAGATGAGGCCATGTGACTTTCTAGTCTGTATTAGGAGAAGCTTACTTTGAAATTGTCCACCTCCACATCCTCAAACTTCCCAGAGAGGGATGTTCCAGCGCAGTTCACCAGCATATCGACTGGTCCCAGCTTCTCTTGAGCCTACATATTAAAACACCAGTTCAGTACTGCGACTGGAAGCTTACACAGTATGTTACAATGGTGCTAAAACGCTAGGCTGACCTGTTTTAAGACACTTTCCACTTCATGGTAATCACTGGATACATCCACTGATGTGCAGACCACCACCTACACAACATAATGGGGCGTTGTAGGAGCGGCTGTTAATTATAACACATACAGCAAAGTCATTTTTAATAATATATTTAATCTTTAGGATTGAAACTAATACCTGTTTGTCATTAATAGCAAATTTGTCCACCTCTTTCTTTGCTTGCAGCAATTTAGCCTGTGGAGGAGAGCATATGTAAAGTCAGGTTATGACTTAGCTGGAAGGTAAAAATATGAATTTTGGTGTCTTCCAAAGTGCTGTGTGCTGACCTCGTCCCGGGCCACTAGAGTGATGAAGGCCCCCTGCCTGTAGCACTCGATGGCGATGGCTTTTCCGATCCCGCTGGAGCCCCCCGTCACCTGAAGAACACACATCAGTCTGTCAAACGTTTGGAAAATGGCCCCTAACACGCCAAGTGCTAATTTGTCAAACTGCATTCGCTGTAAATTCTGGGGGGGAAAACAATAATCGCGTTTTATTTGATTGAATTTTTTAGTAGGTGAAAAGTCAGCGCAAGTGGGCGTGCCGTTGGTCTGACAGCAGCTAGATTCAGCGCAAATGAAACAACAAACCAATGGATCGAATCGAAATCTGAAGTTATAACGGACACGGTCAACGCCAGAACCTTTTTTGACAACAAAAAATCAACTTACTAGCCCGTCAGAATCCCGAAGGAAGCCGGTGAACACTAGTTAGCGCAGGTGGTGTACTTACCACGACGTGGGCCCCGTTGAGTTTCAAAGGTTTGGGACTAATAAGAGGCGATATCATGTATAACAGCAACACAAAGGCCACAATGAAGGCGGCGACAACGAGGAGCATCGTAAAGGGCAAGAGCAGCCACCAGGAGTTGGTGAAAAGCCAATCAGTGACCGTTGAGCTCAACCCTTCTTCGGCTGACATGGGTGATCTTTAGCTTGTTTGCTAGCTAGCGGGCCAAATTCTGGGGGTCCAATAACAAAGCCTACAGGCGGGCGGCGGCCCTGGGAGAGGGTGGTGGAACGCGGACGCGGGGGAGGAGCTGTCGCGCGGTTTTTCGGTCACAGTCAGAAACGAGTAGGGACAAAATAAGAATAGCCGCAGTGGACTTCAGCACGCCGTGACAAAGCACAGTCTCCATCAACCACAACAAATCGAACTGTCCTCCTTAAATGGACTCCTTCTGGGGGAACCTGGTACTTGTAGTTTTTAATTCAAATATAGCGCCGACGCTCATTGGCATAGAAACAGCAACTCCCACAATGCAATTCGACTTCCTCAGTCGACGTCTCGTTTACACTGGTTTATTTACATGTTTAGGGCTCTGTTCATTACAACATACGTTTCTGTTGGAAAACAAAAAGAAAGTTTATTGCAGATTTCTACCAACGTAAAAAGACTCTGTAGGGTATCTAATGAGGCGACGCTGCCTAGTGTATAAAGATAAAGCCCGAGAAAGTTTGCGGTTTATTTCAAGCCAGTCGAAGGGCCATATGGATCCTCACACTCCCACTGAAGCTAACCGCAGCTTTAGCTTTTCTCCTCCAGGTTTGCTCATTCATGGGTCTGGAACTGTTTATTGGTGATACAAAGACATAGGAAGAATAATTATGCAGCCCTTGATAGTGTTGCTGTCTTATAAAGTTTCTATTGTGAATATTTGTTGGTTGGATGAATTATACATGTTACACAAATATACAAAGAATTTTAAGTAGCTATAACTTTTATTTACATTAAAGAAAAAAGCAATTTGTACGTAAAAGTGACCTTTTTGCAAAAAGAAAAGTTTCAGCTGTATATGTATAAACATTTACAGTAAACTATGAACTGATCCCCAGGAGACAGTTTCAATAATGCAAGAGCAAAAGATAGTTGCATACAAACCTTCTGGAGTTTACATTAAAGGTCCGACATGTAAATATCAGTTTTATTCACCATGTACTTGTATTCACAATATAGTGGATAAATGCAGTGTGAGGAATTTAAAAATTGAATAAAAAATAATCATGCAGCTTTTCATAGAAGGCACGTGGCAGCACTAGGTTAAGGCTTGCGTACTGTTACTTAGTATACAAGAAGACAATCTCTTTACCTGAGCCATCACCGTCAGAGTTGCCCGATCCACACCTCTGATTACACCAAGTGTCTAGAAATCAGTACTGAGTTGTAATTTTTCTGCCATTCCCGGTAAAGGTACAGTCCATCTAAAACTCAGACCTGAGTAGGTTTTTTTCGGAAGTTGAACTCTCCTTTTACAGATACCAGCAAAAGCACACATTAAATCAAGTAAATATATGCCTACAAACAACAGATATGCGACCACTGGTGACATTTATTTCAGAGGTTAAAGTACTGCTGGTTTGGTGCACTGGGTTGTTCTGGTCTAAGATACAAATATGATATTTACTATTGGGATTTCCAATGAAATAGATTAGCGGTCTCCTCCTTATTATCTGTGGTTGGTATTTTTGTTCTATTGGGTTATACGTGAGACACCATTAACCTTTTGTGGCGGGTCAAAAAAATGCTTGAGTTTAGTTTTTTTTTCCTCTAACTTTTGAAGTAGTACATTCTATCATAAATATAAAAGAAAACAAAGTCCTCCACCCTCTGTGGTTATCAATGCGGAAATCATACCCACGTGCAACAAACGTCAAAGCTTCAGGGACAATTATTGTGAGACAGAAGAAAAGACAGAACAAGGACAGAAATGAGACAATCACTAATTCTTTGGTTTAGCTAGGCTAGGTTCAATCAGCCCACCTAGCCTTCTTGTCCAAAATCTTCTGTGAATTTTTTCAGTTTTTCCAGATCTTCTTCGTTGACTGTTGGCTTTGTGTTTGCCAGAGACCTCAGCATGTCAGGCTGAAGACGGAAAAGGAAAAAAAATGTCATGGCAGTAAACTATTCAGGTCTGTTGTACCACAGCCATACTATATCCTCACCATGCTCACTACAGGCTCCAGCAGTTTCTCTCCGGGCACATCCATCCATGTCATTTCAATGGCGTTAGGGTCCCCAG